>CAOLHI010000282.1:495000-737546 GCA_948474755.1 Ctenosaura bakeri
GATCAGTTGAACGATAAACCATCAATAAAGTTTCACAAGATTTGAAAACAAGGTTTCTGGAGCATTTATATCAAAGATGGGGAAATTAAAATAAATCAATGAGGACATATTCTCCAATCCAGTTCAGAAGGATGAGGGTAAAAGGAAGGGTGAGGCAGAGAGAGAGAGAGAGAAAACGGGACGGAGAAAGACGGGCAGAGAGGCAGAGAGAAAGGGAAATGTATAAATCCATGCAAATTATAGGCTATTAAAAATTATCATAGTCAGGGAATAAATAATGTATTCAGATATTTTGCCATATTTTAACCTCCCCGGCCCTGCGTGCTTTAGACCAAGGCCATGGCCCTGGAAAGAAATGGTCATGCTCAAATGGAACTTCTTCCCATTCATTCCCATGCTGAGCCCAGATGTTGGGTGGCCTTCTGCGCCCCCCCAACTGAATCACAAGGTGCTTGTTAGAAGCAAGCGATCTCCCACCCACCTAAAGGATTTCGAGAAAGATGAGGGGGGAAAGCTGCTGAAAAGAAGGAGCAAAAGACACAGGAAAGTTTCCAGATCCCAACCCAGAAGCATGTTGGGGTGAGTTCCAGTGAGGAACCCACCATCCGCTTCCCCATTGATTTCAGGGTGAAAGACAGGGACATATGCATGAAATATTCCACCAAATAAAGCGACCGCCCTTTACTGAGGGAAAGGAGGAGCCCCCATAGGCACGGAAGAGATTAACTTACGGCTGGGTTGAGAGGTGTAACCCTTCACAAAATTTCAGGGTGCCCCCCCCCAAAAAAAACTCAGACCACAAATCATCATGGATTGTGGTGATCCCTTTTTTTGGGAACCCTGTTTCTCAAAATTCCCCCGCTTGCCTGATCTTAAAGATTTTCCATAAGGATCTTAAAGATTCCTGATCTTAAAGATTTTCCATAAGCACATAGATAATTCAGGACAGAGTTCCCAGTGGAGTTCGGCCAATATCGGGATGGCAGCAGTTCCACTTTCTGTTTAATCCCAAACTTTAAAAGGTGCTGTCCGAGTTGATAGACCTTATTTCTAAAACAGGCTCAGCGTCTGAGATAGCCTTCTTTAAAGTTTGGACTACATCCTAGAGCAAATTCCTTGGCCCACTGGCATCCCATAATTGCAGGGTGTTTCTTCCTGCTCGCCTCTAGAAATCCAGCTTTCCAAGGAGAAGTTTTCAGAAATTCTCTTCTTTCAGGTCAGTTGCGTTCAGTAGGGCAGGGGCTCAGGCTGTTTTATCGGCATAGTGAATGTGCAAATGTTTAGGTTCAGAATGGCCGTTCCTGATGTGACTTTATATCTTAAACACCATGGAAAAACATGGGGGGATGCGAAGCTTTGGGGACTCAGAAACAAGGGTGCATACAGACATACCTTGAAACTGGAACAGAAGTGGATGGATCCAGCCATTTCATATTTCTTCCATGTTTAAATTTTGTGGATGCTGACAACTGCTGATCAAAACCAAATTCTTCACCCATCTCCAGAGATGGGCTGATCTCTCACTTTTGAGTTCTCCCCACTTTGGCTGCCGTGGATCTGGAAAATATGGATAAAATTGGTCCAAAACAAAATTATCCTTCCTAGAGAGAGGGGGAACCATGGCTTTTACCAACCTGATTACTATACATTCACTACCAGACAGCTATGTGAATGCTGATTCTAATAATTTTTTCCCCCAGGAGAGTTATCTCTCTTTAAAAAAAAAAGTATACCTGCTTTTATTTCTATAAAGTTTAACTGTATAAATTTTAAGCAGACATGAATTGCTTTCTTAAAAAGTAAAATCCATTTTTAAAGACTCCTGAACTATTTGGAAAACGAGGTGGGTTGGTGACATCATGCGCATCGGTCAATCAGTGCTGTGCGACCCAATTTTTACTGTAGAATTGGTTTCCTTTAAGTTCAGTTCTGAATAGGGAATCTGTTATTCCCATCCTAGACAACAGAGCAAATATATTCCCACTGTGGCTTGGCTGCTCCAATAATACATGTCTGTATGCACTCTGAAATACTTTTAAGAATTATAGTAATAGTACTTAACTGTTAAAAGATATTTATTTTCTTACAAACAATCAGTTTGCACACAAAGATCTCCTGATGTGTCATTCTAAGTTGAATTCAGTGGCTGTATCCCTCAATGCAGCCCCCAATAAGTATCTGATGTTTAATTCTTGGAGATAATTGCAGATGGTTGAGGTTTGCCAAATGCTGTTGGAAAATATTTTTGTGAAAACTCCTTCAACACTCCAGTCATTTATTTTATTCAAATGTATGTCTGATATAGGGAATGTGTTTTTTTTCCAGTTATATAAATTGCTACTGATAATATGAATTCTGATTTTAAAATAAATGATTAAGTACCATATGTAGAATATCGTGACTTCAAAACAGTTACAAATCTTAAAACCCAACAAGTGTGTATATCTGTCTTTAGAAATTAGTGTTTATATCACTACAGTGGTTTGTGAATAAAGGAAAAAAAATGGTTTGTAATATTAAAATAAAAGCTTAGTCTGAAACGGTGTAAATAAATTTGTGTCCAGAGTTGTTGTTATTGTTGTTGCTGTGGTTGTGTGTTATTGTTGTTGCTGTTACTGACCTCAGTCCTATTGGTTAGCCCCAGTGTAAAACCAATTGAGCCAACTGTAGGCTCATAAGTGAAAATGGATCCCATTGGTTCATTGATTCAACGGCCATTTCCACACAATGGTGCTATCCCAGGATGGGGACACATTGCTGCTAATCCACGAGTTGTGTTTTTGTACAATATCATCACAGTCCTGGTGCCCATGCATCCCCAGCCATCACAATCATGGGATATTGCATTACCGGAAAAAATCTGTAATGGCCTCCAATCACATAATGTTCCCATCTCTGGCAGCCATGCAGAAGTGCAATCTAGGTGACTGGCTGCACTGCAGAAAGAAGGAGCATGTCCCTTGTATTCCCTTCCACAGGCAGCCAGCTGCGGAGAGAGTTTAGGCTGCCCTTCCATCCTAGCAGTGGCCACGTGCTGGGATGACAATTAAAAAGGGTAGGGGTGTGGAAAGGGCCAATGAATCAAATCCCATTGATTCAATGGGGCTACTCTGGGTGAGGCTAACAATCAGATTCAAGCTATTCTTAATAATACTGTGGATGTGTATTCATAGAATTTTCCCTGTGATTTCACAAAGAATTTAACAAAACAGTGATGCTAGGATCGGAAAAGCTGTTCCAAAATATGTCCCAAGCAAAATGGAGTCCTACAATCCAGAGAGAGACAAGAACAGAAAGGCAGGGTGTAATAGCTATGGCTCTTGCTACCAGCTTGGTGGATGTTAGAGTCATTGTTAGCATCGTGACTAAATATTCACAGCAGCCCAGTGGCATAAAAGATGTTATTTTATGATGAGTAGACCAGCTTGGGGTAGCGGTTTGAATTTTGGATCAAGACTCTGGGAGGCCAGCATTTGAATCCCCGCTTGGCCATGAAAATGGACTGGGAGACATTAGACAAGTCATCCTCATTTGGCTTCTCTCAGCCTCTCTCAGGTTGCTCTCCACCTCCTCTGAGGAGTCATTGTCCAGGCAGTGGGGACAGGAATATTGACCCCGAAGTAGGCTGGGTAGAATTCATTATTTAATGGCCTAGTTCTACCACTTTCAAAAAAAGATGATGCTAGAACCTGGGAAGGGAGTGTGACAGGAGCGCTCCCCTCTGCACCAGCTGCATGTGGGAATGGAGGAGGAGGTGCCATGGCCATTCCTCTTCCTTCTGCAGCACAGCCAGGTACTGTCCCAGGCTACCCCGGTGCAGGCATCGTGCTTCCTGACCCTCCACAGCTCAGGTAAGTGTGGGAGGGTGGCAGGGGCTGTGCAATTGCTGGTCATTGATGGGTAGAACCCGTCAATGATTTGTGGCATGATCACACTGCCTGGAGATGGGAGAACAAAGGGACATGGACAACTTTGTGCATAAGCATCGTCTGGGTCCTGTCCTTCTCCCGTCCCCAATGCAAGATGATGACATTCTGCAGAAAGGGTTATGATGTCACCCCCCAGGGCCTCCAGAGGGATGCCATGAAGTCTGGAAGAATGCCTTTCTCATTGTGTGCCTGTTTACAAAGACCTAGCCAGATGCTTCTCTAATGTCTCCAACAACCTGGCCAGAGTCTTAAGGAGAAAGGTGAATCCTGTGGAAGGTAGAGAATTCCTGCCTCTACAATGACCAAAACAGTTCAGTATCCATAACTTCCAATAACTTTCAACATAACTTCCAATTAGACCTGCATATATTACAAACAGGATGCCACCCAATGCTGCAATGGAGGAGGGACATCTATGAGATAAAGTTCACCCAAAGCTCTTATTGTCTTTTGAGTATTTAGACGGCTGATTTTCACTTCCAGAATGCTTAATGGCCCTTTGGGAAGGCACTGCACTTTTTAAAAAAATAATTGCACAGTATTGTTGCTTGAAATATTAGTAAATTTCACCCAGATTACACACGGTAAGGCTTTTTTTACGTCAACTGGGCTCCACGCTGCGCTAATGATCCTATGGCTGGCTTTTCAACATTTGGAAACCAGACTTTCACATTGTAAAACCTTTCATCTTCCTCAAGCTGCCTATTGCTAATGAATTTTTTATTTGTTTACTCAGTGCTTCTCCTAGTTATAAAAGTAACATTTAACATTCGAAAGGGGGGAGAGATGGGAAAATAAAACACACCACAGCCATCCTCTGTATTAAATCAAAGCTAAGTACCGATCATATCAAAAACCCTTTTAATGTTCTTTTCTTTCTTTGGATTACCATGTCCAGTTGGAGGCGGGAAGGGAAATAGAACTTAAGGAAATAAATAGAGCAATATGATTTTGGGGAGGAGGGTGTTAAAGGAATGAAAATACTGAATTATTCAAGCTATGAAGGTCTGTCATATGGGGTCATTATAAGCATATTTGCAAAGCATCTGTGCCTTTGCATGCCACTTTGCATGCTGTTTTTTAAGTTTATCTCTCAAGAAAGCTTTGTTGTTGTTCACAGTCTTCAGAACAATTTCCATGAAAGCCCAACCCGATAGCCATGTTGTATTAAATACTAGTGTATATACCAAGTGTTGCCCGGGATTTTATTTTCTCATAGGTAATACTTGTTAGAAAGATTTGAGATCCTATGTCTCTAATTCCCCAAACTGTCTTGTCCAGTACCTGTAACTTTTCCCCATGTTTCCCAATCCAATCTGTATTCAGAGTTATTAACATGCACAGGTTGGTTTCCTGAGGGAATACACTGCCCTCCTCCCTGCTGCTGGGCCTCATCTCCATAACAACCGGTCTATTCAAGACAAACACAGTTGACTGAGGCCCAAGAGCCCTCCAGTTGGGAATTCTAAGGCCTCTCTCTAAACTGCAAACCCCAGGACTCCATAGAATCTTCTTAGGCAGCCAATCATATGAGGTCTTTGCCTAACACAGACAAACAAACTTTGACTTTTATATATTAGATACAGTCTAGCGTCCTCCTAGACTGTGTCTTCAAGTCATTTCTGATTTATGGCAACCCTAGGGTGAATCTATCATGGGGCTTTCTTGATAACATTTGTTCAAAGGGGTTTCTCTGAGGCTGAGAGGGTATGACTTGCCTAAGGTAACCCAGCGGATTTTCTTGACCAACCAGGGATGCAAACCCAAGTCTCCAGAATTCTGATCCGATATCCAAATCACTACACCAAGTTGGCTTTTCCATGAAACCCTCTGCTCCAAAAAAAAAGCAGCCAAAAATTTGACAGAAGATCATTTTTGGTGTTATAAAAAGGTGGCTAAGATAGCATGCCATGGCCCTGTGGAGCACCAGTGGAGCTATACATTGAACAGTCTAGCTATGGAGCATTCCCCACCACCACCACCACAACACAGATGAGTAATCCTTTGACATTTCCAATTCAGCAAGGATCAATAGCAGGAGATGTGAACGGACTCTAAGAAATGCTGGAGAAACAGGACCAGATTTCTGGGAGGGAGGGAGGGAGGGAATGGACAATTTCAGTATTCAGCAGAAGGCAGATGTAGCCCAACTAGCACTTAACCAAACATGGGTTTATATTATACAAGCATGGAAAAGAGATTTCACCTAAACATTCCAAGGAACTTCCTGATGGTAAGAGCTGTTTGACGGTGGGATCTGCTGCCTGGGAGTGTGGTGGGGTCTCTTTCTTTGGAGGTTTTTTATAAGCAGAGGCTGGATGGCCATTTGCTGAGGGTGCTTTGAGTGTGTGTTCCTGCATGGCAAGGGCTTGGACTCGATGGCCCTTGTGGTCTCTTCCAATTCTATGATTCTATGGTTAACCTCCCAAGAACACACAAAACCTAGTGTGTTCATTGTGGAAATAGGAAAAAGGCATGCTCTGGGAGGACCCGGAGGTTTGCTGAACCACAAAGGCTCTTTGAGAGAGGGGAAACAATGGGGGAAAAGAAACTGCGGGCAACTCAACAGCTTAATAGCCACAGAATGCCAAGTGTCTAGTGGAAAATGGGGGGGGCATGGCAAACCACAAAGGTAGTCTAATGGAATGAAAAGGAAGGAGAATGGAATGCAGTGGCTGGCTGTACCAATAAAGAGGACTTTTTGTTGTTGGTGTTGTTATTCACTCAAATCAATTCATTTTAATATATCTCTAAGCAGGGAGTTTTTTAGCGGGGGGTCCACTCACATGAACTGTGAATTCATACGACATAGTGACCCATGGAAACAAAATGGGGATTGCCTCAATATAAGGTCTTACAGACTTAGCAAAGGCCATTTCCGCACTAGCCTGTTATAGCACGATGATTCCACTTTCAACATCCTCTGGAACCCTGGTGTTTAGGAAAGGCCATTTCCGCACTAGCCTGTTATAGCGCGATGATTCCACTTTCAACATCCTCTGGAATCCTGGGGTTTGCAGTTTCGGGAGGGGCCAGCCAGCCCCTCCCGAAACTGCAAACCCCAGGATTCCAGAGGATGTTGAAAGTGGAATCATCGTGCTATAACAGGCTAGTGCTGAAATGGCCAGAGGGATCCCCTTCCTAGTTAAGCAGCTCTGTATACGTTGGCAAATTAAAGGATGCAGAAAGGAAATAAATAGGTCACTGAGAACTGATGCTGAGTTGTTGTCTCAAGGAAGCACAGAATGATGAGTTGGGGTTGAAAAAGGGGAGGGGGACTAATAGAAAAAAGAAAGCTGATGAAAGGAAGAGAAGGAACAAAACAGTCTTCTTTGGCTCAGTATAAATCTCTCTCCTTAAAAGGGGAAAAGTGGCACGTTTGCACAGAGTTTAGGTGATGCGTAAGGGTAAATCTGGAAACGCATTATTTTATAAGTTTTTCCATTGCAAATACACAAATGTCTTTCAACCATGTCCAGAATCTTGTTGGTGTCTTATGCATGCGTGTGTTCCCCTACAGAAGCACCATTTATGTCTGAAAAAGAGCATCCACATTGAGTTCAAGTGGATTTCTGTATGTGGGGCTGTGGTGCATCAAGAGGCACAAAGTGCACAGAAGTGCCTTGTGTGTCATGCTTACATGAAACTTAAACACTTGAGGTTAATACACACTGCACACTAATAGGCATCCATATTTGGTTGTATGTTTGCGCAATTGGGATCTTGGGTCAGTTGCACCATTCAAGACAAGGGTTGCATGGAACAATTCGTGCAAAACTCTGTCTGCGGAGATCTGCGCTACACAACTCAGATGTAGGATGTCAGCTTCTGTGGGTGGATATGAGAGAGAAGGAATCCGAGAAACCACCATTTCATACAAAGAACTAATGAAGATATTTGAAAAACATAGGAATCTCCTTTGAGGGGATGCTATAACTCAGAAGAAGAGTATAAATTTTGCATGCAAAGAGTCCCAGATTAAATCCGTCCTCAAAAACCCAGTCAAAAGGGTCAGTAAGATATTTAATTAAAGCAATTTTAAACGGTTTTCATCCAAAAAATTGTGTCCAGAGTGTCTCGGTTTTGTCAGCACAGACCCAAACCATGGCTCTGGGAATATGTACTTTGGCCATCCCTGCCTCGGTGAGTTGCACCAAGTCAAAATAGAAAGCACTGGAATAGATACCCTAATATTCCAACCTAATATAATGCAGCCCCCTGCCTTGTTTAGAAAGCTTCCCATGGTCCACAGTCCTTAATCAGAGTCTCTAGTAGCAGTCCCAGTCAAGGTTTAGGGACATTTATCAGTCAGTTATCGTTCCTGTTTCAACAATCCAGGTCAGCAATAAATTCAGAGTGTCAGTTCAAGGGAGTACCCTGCAGCATAGTCAGCTCACAAAGAGAAAACCAAGGGGCCATTTCTGCACTAGACTATTATAGCACTATTATTCCACTTTCAACCTTCTGTGGAATTCTGGGGTTTGTAGTTTCCTGAGGCCAAAGGGGTATCTGGCTGAGAATTCTAACAGCCCCTCCCTAAACTACAAAGCCCAGGATTCCATAGGAGGTTGAAAGTGGAATAATAGCACTGTAACAATATAGTGCGGAAATGGCCTCATGAAAGCAGCAGAATCCAACCGTCATACCTAATTCAATTCTGGCCGTAGAGGGCAAGATCCCTTCTATGGGTAAAGTACAACTTGCTGAACAATCATTCTGGTCCCAGAATTTTTATGGGAAGCTTAACAAAAATGATGGGGATCATTAAAGAAGGATATTCCTCTCAAGAGATTTGTTAACGTTATAAAGGCACTGAAATTATTAGTGTTAATCAACTCCATTCTACGGAAGTCTATATTTAGATTAATTAAATCTTTTAACTGTGGAGGAATATTTCAGAGAGGCAGGAAGGTAAAGGAGTCATAGCAAAGAGGTTTCCGGCTTCACCTTTGACTTTGTGACTTTTTCTTAGTGGCCAATTGAATACAAAGCCATGACACTCAGCCTAAAAATTTATGGTTGTCTAAAATCTCTCCCTGCATACATATACTCCTACCCCTGCGAACATGAGAGAAGAGAATTTCTGAGATTTTGGGGTGGGAAATCATGAAAGCTGCAGAACTTTTAAATGGGAGGGGATGTTATTATTAGACAAGGTGATTGCATAGTCTTTTTTACTAATTAAAAAAACATAAAAGCATGACCATTAGAGTCTTGGGACTACATCCAGTTGTTAATAGCAAGTAGAGTTGACTCATGGAATAAATGGAACTTACAATGTCAATGTTGACTTACCAACTTCCCAATAATTTAGTTGATCAATTCTGTTTAAGTCAAAGAGTTGGATTCAGGCCTTCTGATGCCATTCCTAAAAATGATGGTATGGAATCCCTCTCTCTTCGTTTTATCTTGTCCAATAATGAGTATAGACTGTCATTCCCAGGGGAAGTGGAGGTTCTACCTTTAAAGCATGTGACCCATGAGCTTAGAATAGATGTGGGAATCACTTGGCCTGAGGAGAGAGAGAAAGTGGGGGTCTAATGGGGCTCTTGAGGGTTCCCCTCAAAGGCCCTAGTATCCCACCGCCACAAAAATCCTTTGTGGAGACATTACATGCTGTTTCAGGAGGTTCACATGTGAAAAGATGCTCTCCATGGCTTGTGCTGCAGCCCTTCTTACCATGTGTGTTCTTTCTCCTTAATAACTTTTGCCATATTGACCACACTCTGATGTTACTGGGCCACATATGTCCCAAATTTGTCTGTGAAATATTAAAAGATATGGGGCAGTCTTGCACTCATGCTCTGCTTGTGGACTTCCCATCTGACCAGCTTTCTTATATGCTCTTATATGTTGTGTTCTTAAATAAGTCTCAAATATCATGTCTAATTGTATGGACATCCTGCCAACACCCTGGACGTTGCCTCCACACCCAAATATTCCCTCATCTGATCTTTGGGAGGAGTATTTATCTCTGAGTGCTTGCTCCCAAGCCTGGGAATTTCTATCAGGTTGAAAATAGACCAGTTTGGAAAGTTCTTATCAAACAAAAATCTCATCCATCATAATTCACAAGGTATTTTTTTAGGTGCCATAAGAATTGACAATAGACCCAAATGAAAAATGACTTATGTCCATGGAACACAGCAAAATGGTGATATTAAACACACATAAGGCATTGCTGGAAAGTAATGTAGGTAATGAGATCGAGCATGGTATAGTGGTTTGAGCATTGGACCATAACCCTGGAGATGAAGGTTCAATTCCCCTCTCAGTCATGGAAGTCTATTGGGTGACCTGGACTGTGTCACACAGTCTCAGCCCCAGAAAACCCTGTGATAGGTTGACCATAGGGTCACCAAAAGCTGGAAGACAACTTGAAGATGCCCAACAAGGACAACAAGGCAACAAAAAGGACACTAGCCATTATTAAGTTATTTTGATGATCAGAAATAATTTTGAAATAAGGACTATGACCAGACCCTAAGCAGGTCACAGTAGCTAGCTTCTGCTGACAAGAAGTTTGCAGCTCTTTGCAGGACCATGCAGTCCATGGCTTGTCCCTGCCAAGTCTGAAACAGGATACAAACTTTCTGTAAAGACAGGCCTGTGAAAGATCTGCGGTAAAGTTGTGTGGGACACTATGAGCTAAAATTTAAACATTACATGGCAAAGCTTGTTGCTATAGGATAAAAGTCAAAAGGGCATTGCTAGGCAGCTAATTATTTGGTCAAAATATGTGATTGGTCAAAAAGGATTTTGGGAAACTCTCCAAACATTACTGTTAGGATTAGAAAAAGAAAATGCTTTGTTGAGGGGTGAGAATGCCTTCTTTTGAGACTGTTCTCCATTTACGTTTGCTTAATAAAGGTGTATGCCTGCTTTAGAGAATCTTTCATTCTCAGAATCAACTTTGACATAAGAAGAAATTCTAAGAAAGCAAAAAGAAGGGAAGGTGTATTGGGCAGGATTTGTTCAACCTGTTCCACAAAGTTGCTTAATATTTTCCATGCAACCCAGTCTCTCTCTTTGCCACTCATACCTAGATAGATGCATGCTGTTAGTTAAAGCACCAGATTAAATTGTGCCTGTTTTTAAGATGCTGGTGAACGTCTTTAAGATCCAGGCTCTGATGCTTTTACATCAGAACTGCTTGCTTGTACTACTGATCAGCAGTATATTATCGAGAAACAAAAACAGAGGGTTCCTGTATCAGTTTAAGGGAAGAAATAGTCTGAAAATAGGGTCCTTTAATTGGGATGGTTTCTGCTTCTGCTAGGAAGTGCCAATTAAAGGGATTCTGCACAGGCAGGCCATAGGATCAGGAAACAAAATCCCAACAAACTTAATACTCAGAAAGCATTGAGCATTAAGGAAGATTAAGCAGCTAGTCTTGACACAGAGACTTGGCTGAGTCAGTGAAAACGAAGAACTGAGCAGGAAAAAGAATGGCCAAGCTTGCAAGAATAGGAGAACGCAGGCCTGATCCAACCAGTGATAAAGAATTTCAAAGTCTGTATTGTTCCTCTTCAAAATGCAGACTCTCTGCTATAGCACATGGTGATGGCTGTTCCCCCTAAGACTGATGCAGTGTTAGGAATGGAAAAAGAATGGGATTGGAATCAAGATTCTTGATCGAGGTAAGAATTTCACACTTCCTGAGACTCATTGCAAGACAACGCATCCACAGGGCTTACAGTGTGCTCCAAAGAAATGCAGTGTTCATAACACCACAGCTGAGGTCTGACCTCGTTATTTTTTTAAATAAAATAAAAAAATCTGATTTATGAATTTTTATAGAGACAAGCTAATTCACAACAGGATAAGCAATAGCCAAGAAAAAAAAAAAGAAAAGAACTGTGCATAAAGAATGTATATGTATAGCTAAGGCTTAAACTAAGCTAGCTAAAATGATAACACAATATTAAAGCACATTACTAAATCACTAATCTATTACTGTAAACATAATCTAACTAATCACTAACTAACCAAAACATGACAGAACTCTGACCTCCACACACAAACTGTAATGAAAAAGAAGAACTGATTAATAGCAAGTGTATTATTTTGCAATTATAGGTCTAAATTCAACTTACTAGAATTGGTAGTAACCGTAATCACAGATTATTGCACTGTTAGGCTTCTTACTGTTCAAAAAAAATCCATAAATTGGGTTACCACTCCTTATACCCTCCATCTTGTGGTGTGGCAAAATTGGTAAGAAGTATCATTTTATAAAACTGGACACTTATGACTGTAAAAGCATGTGGAAGTAGGACACTGGCTATAAGTGTGGGCTAGGTCAGGATGACCTTGGCATGACCACATCATAAATTCAAGAGGATTAGGCAGGAAAGCCTAGGCTTCCAATAATCTTTTCAATGGTACAAGCAGCCAAGACAATAGTCAACGAAACTGCCCAGGTAAGGTAGACAAGCACCCCTGCTGTGTGGCTGTCCTACAGAAACCTTCCCCACTTACATTATCCAACCAAAACATTAAGAAGCTGTCAGGACTACCATCAACATTTTGTCATCCAAAGTAAGGAAATTAGTCCATTCTGGATCCTTTTTGTTTGTTCTACCACAAAGCCGTTAATACACACTCCTTTATGGTGGGAAACAGAGTATAAAAATCCCAGCTCCAGCCCAGGTAATTTGCTGGCACATTGAGTGTCATGCTGCAACCCAGTCTCCCATTCCTCCATGTTGCCCTCGAAGTCCTGTTTGAACCACTCCACTTGTATCTTCTACTTCGGGATCAGTAAATATTACCCCTTCCACCCAAAATCTCTATCTATCCAACCTTTGTCACCTTTTCCTTCAATAGTCTTGTATGGTTCATGAGATTGCTGTAGTCATCTCTACAGTTAGTACTGGCATACATAAGTGAAAAGATCCTGCCATTAGCTTCCTCTCACAGGTCTTCTTTGCACTGGAATTTCCCCAGTTTCTAAGGAGACGCTGGCACCACTGGTGAAATTCAAGTCCCCCACCTTTTGGGCTAACATTGGTTTCCAGTCTTTCACACCCATTGGTTGATCTTTTAAAATCTATATTAATTTGGCAACTTGGGCAAAGTCCACAACCTTAGCAACCCTTTCTTCCATCTGATCTGACCTAATTCTTGTGTCAATACACTCACACAATTAAGTGGACTACACAATGTTTCTGTTGACTACCAACATGGCACAACGAAATGGGTATCTGTGAACATGCCTACTATTTCGTCAACTCCAGTGAATCAAGTGATACATAGCAGGAACTAGAGAATAGCTACACCATCTAAGAATATGCATCTGCATGTACCACAGTTACATTCATGGAAGTCCACTTACAGAACTGTAAACAGGTTATAAAGCATATTTCCTCATGGTATTTGAAGAACTTCAGTAAAATTGACACTGACAGATTTCCACATTCTGTTGCACTTCCTGGCCGTTTTAACACAATGAGCTTAATTGTGGGTGTGTCTGTGTTTGTTTGCTTGCTGATCTCTGATACAGGAGCTCAGCCAGCGAAGGACTGTCTGCTCTACTTTTTTCTACTGTTGTTTTTGTGTGCCTTCAAGTCATTTCCAACTTGCAGCAATCCCAAAGTGAACCCATCACAGGGTTTTCAGGGGCTGAGAGTGTATGATGTGCCCAAAATCAGCCAATGGGTTTCCATGGCCAAGAGAAGAATTGAATCCTGAGTTCCAAAGTCACAATCCAATGCTCAAACCATGCTGACTCTCACTTTTCTCTATACATACTCATAGAATTGTGAAACCTAAGAGCTGGAAAGGACCCTCCAATTGCATATTCCTGAACAGTAGGGAGTTGAACTAGATGGCCCTTGCAATCCCTTCCAGCGCTAAGATTCTATCATTCTTTGCTTCCATAATCTCACACTTCATTTTCTTCTTGTTAATATGTCAATGACAAATCTTTATTGCAACCATTCCAGTCAGCTATTACTGTGCCCAATCCCATACCCACCCACCTCCCATTTCTTCCTGTCCTTCTTTTCAGCTTCAGCTCAGTGTTCCGGTTGTTAATTGAATTAACTCTCAGTTTCTACGTGAGCTCTTTGAGTCACTTTGAATGTACGAAGGCATCCTTCACAACTTCTTTTTTGAGTTTGGCAGGATTTGATTACAGTCAGCTAATGAGTGTCATCCTGTTTCTTGCTCGTTAGGATGACTCCTGTTAATCACCTTGTTGGTTTTGATTTCCTTCTGTTGGTGCCTCCGTGCGGCTGGCTCAGTATGAACTCCCTGCCGTCTTTGTGCAACAACGCAACCAAACTCCCCTCCACTTTGTGACAGCTAATTGGTTACAGGTGTTAAAAGGTAAATGAAATAAAATGCCATACGAGATGAAATATTCTGTGCAGTAATTGCACCAGTGAGGCTGTGACAACAGTGTTTTGTCAGAAAGCTTTAAACTAGAACCTGAGGCAAATGAAAAAGAACGAAGAGCTGCACAGGTCTTTGAGTCTGGGATTTTCATGTTCTGGATAATTTGTGCTCACAAACAGCACTCAAAGTTTGACCAGAAACCTTTATTTGGAGTAGAAGAAGCCACCCAGAAACTTTCCTGAAAAGTTGCTGAGCCTACCACATGTTGGATGGTTACAGATTTTATACCTTGTCATACGTATTTGGGCATGCACAGCAATGACTGGTGAAAGTCATAAATGTCACAACACTCCCTCAGCACCAGATTTTCCTACACCCTTTTTGTTGTTTACATGTCTTTCATCCTGGGAGCTAGGTAAAGTTTGTGTCTCCTTATCTCTGCCATGCCCATTCTCATAACACCTTCTCATTGATTTTGCATTCCTCCCTTAGGTCTCTCCCCTCCTTGTCAGATAACAAAGTGACATCAGACACTGCAACACTTAACCATTTGGTATCTTGGGATACTTTGGAACCCTCAACTGGATACATGTTTGCAAGCAGTAATTGGCAATTGATGCATTGCAGCTCTAGCAGCCTATAGCCCCCTTTCACCTAGAAAACCTATTCTATGATACATACTAATACACAGCCAGCAAACTTACAACACGAGCTGTATGTCCTGATGGTGATCCTACATCAGGATTGAGTAGCACAAATCAACCCATGTAGAATGAAGCATTGATGATGCTACACGATCCTTGTGTTGAATGATAAAGTTGTGAAACTGAATCAAGACATCAAATGTGTAATCTGTCATGCCTTACCTGGAGGAGGCCTCTTCAAGGAGAGCCAAGATTATGGGCCACAGTTGAAGCCAAAGGAAGCTGGCAGTCCTGTCTTGGCACTGGAAGAGGGAGAATCCAGTTCATCTCAGGCAGAAGCTGCAGACTGGGAAAAGATGGCAGAGGCACATCACCCTGTTCAGCATCATAAATTAACGTGCTGGGAGCAAAGGGTCAGGCAATGCTCTGTTCCACATTAAATATGAGATGCTGAACTAATGAAGCCAGCTAGGCTGATTACCTGCTGGTTATCAATTAGCTCAACCTAGAACATTCTTTTGCTGCAGATAACACTTCCCAAACCTTCATGCAACCCTGACTGACACCTCCAGTATTATGGATCCCCAACCTTTGGCACGTGGCTTGAAACTATTCTTTCAGGTAATTCCATTCTCAGCTTTGGAATCTGCTCAGGTCTATTTCCTCCCTTTGAACTTTGGACTGTGTGGGTCAAACTTCTCCTTACAACCCTGGGTAAGACCCTGTTTTCCTCTATTAGTTCCAGTTGATGATAGATGTTCTCACCTGGGCACTCACTAGCTTTAAGCAGGACATAAGCAAAGGTGCAACCCAATGCAATACTAGTCCATGTGCATCCATGCACTATGTGGAAAGCACATGCATGCACAATACCTTCACATAAACAACTCTATTTTTTCAGCCTAGAAATAAATGCAGACATTCCAAGTAGGCAAGGATACATAAGCAGGCAGAAGACATCAGCAACACTCCAGAAAATATTATTGACCCTTCGAAAGTGGACATCAAAATACTCCAAAAGGTGCTCACCAATGGCTGCTTTTCATCCTAGAGAAGTGACTATGGGGTGCCACAGAGTCTGTCCTGGGCCCAGCATTATTCAACATCTTCATCAATGACTTCGATGAAGGAGTACAGGAAGTGCTGATCAAATTTACAGATGACACCAAATTGGGAGAGGTTACTAATACATCAAAATTCAAAATGACTGGAGAACCGGGCCAAAGCTAACAAAATGAATTTGAACAGAGAGAAATGTAAGGTCCTATACTTAGGCAGAAAAAAAGGAATGCACAAATATAAGATGGGGTCATGTGGCTGCATAACAGTACATTTGAAAGGGATGTAGGTGTCTTGGTGGACCACAAGTTGAACATCAGTCAGCAGTGTGATGCAGCTGCCAAGAAAGCCAACACAATTCTTGGTTGCATTAATAGGAGTATGGTGTCCAGATCAAGGGAGGTAATAGAGCCACTCTATTCTGCTTTGGTCAGACCTCATCTGGAATGCTGTATCCAGTTCTGGGCACCTCATTTCAAGAAGGGTATTGACAAGCTGGAGCATGTCCAGAGGAGGGCAACCAAAATGGTGAAGAGTCTGGAAGCCATGAAGCCCTATGAGGAGCAGCTGAGGGAGCTGGGGATGTTTAGCCTAGAGAAAAGAAGGTTAAGAGGGGACATGATAGCCATCTTTAAATATTTGAAGGGATGTCATGTCAAGGAGGGAGCAGGCTTGTTTTCCGCTGCTCCAGAAACTAAGACAAGGAGCAATGGATTAAAGCTGCAGGAAAGAAGATTCCACCTGAACCTCAGGAAGAAATTCCTGATGGTCAGAGCAGTCCAGCAGTGGAATTTGCTGCCTCAGAGTGTGGTGGAGTCTACTTCTTTGAAGGTTTTTAAGCAGAGGCTGGATGTCCAACTGTTGGGAGTGCTTTGATGTCAGTTCTTGCATAGCAGGGGGTTGGACTGAATGGTGTCTGGGGTCTCTTCCAGTTCTATGATTCTATGGCAGATCCTTCCATATACACCATCGTGGGCCCATGGTTATAACGGCTACATGCTTCCATGTCAATAGGATGGTACTATCGAAGGTGATGTACCCTACCGGCAAAATAGGTTTGGAACCTTGTATGGCTTCTTTAAAGCTTGGATTAAAAGTCAGAGCAGATTCATTGCTACCAGCTGCCACTGTGAATATCAGAGCAGATCACTTGTTTAAAGCTACTGTTCCAAGCTTGAGCATTGGATGTAATATCCATGTACCCACTTGAATAGGATGGTGGTTTTAAAAATAATACCTTTAGTGCCTGATTAAAAATGCATGTGAAAAATATAAAACTTCCAGACTGAGCATTGTGTTAATGGTAGAAAATGAATTCTAAATTAGGGCAGGATGCATAACAATAGGTCACACTCCTAGTTACTGTCAAGAAGCTGTTAATTGAAAATATGAACACTGGTACAGCTGCTTGGTGTCTCCTAAAGATGTTTTATGTGGACCTCTGTTCCTACCACCACTTTCTACTAGCAATAATCAACCTGCAGTTTGGTTTCAAGCAGCTTGAACTACGAGCGGTGATAATGTCAACATTCTTACAGGCCCCATAATCCACAAAGAATGATACTTTTATTGGCCAACTCCTACAGGCTTTACTGTAGTTTCTTCTGAAGATGCAGTTGTCAGCTCCATCAGTTGGGAGCACATCTCTCTTGGTAAATATTTGGCATCCCCCTGTCCCAGGACCTAAACAGGTCCTTTCCAACAACCGTGCCCTAGAGACATATCAGGGAATAATTTACATTTTATATCAATGTTGATATATGCCAGTATCAGTATGTGCCAGTTAAACTATATTTTACCGATTAAGCCATATCGAAGCATGGGGGTGTATGAGCTACTAACTGAACCACTCAAAACATATCCAGTAAAAAGCAAACAATTGTAGTACAGCCCAAATAAGAAGAATAAAAAGGTCAGTTTAACCCTTCTAGGAAGGGAGTTCCAGAGCTTGGGAACATCTATCAAAAAGACCCACCCTAGTGTCCACACCAAATGAATCTGTGAGGATAGCAGGACCAAGAGGTTACACTGGGGAATCATAGAAGCTACATCTTCTGACTATCAGGAATTGCCATGCCCTGCTTCCAGAGCATGGATTCTGACTCAGAGTCTGAAAGACTCAGAGCATGCCAGAGGCTGAGATAGGGAGCTTGCCAAGACCTGGTCTACAGGAAGAGGCTACAGCCACAAACAGACCAAGGGGTAATGCCAACTCTAACAGAGAGCCCTGCCCCTTCAGACACAGAAGATAACTTAACAGTACCTACCTTTGCTGAGTGCAGACAACAAAGAGAGAGCCTATGCTGATCCCAGAGAATATATAACCAGCAACAATTAATCAGGCAACAGCTGCAATAAGCTTCTGACCTATATAGCTACCACCCTTACCCTCCTGGAGTTGTCAGAGCTTATTTGACCTTTCACACTGCTGGATATCTTGCTGAAGTCCATGCCTGACTTTGGAATTGTGTTGCCTTTGAATTCTGTTGGACTTTATTTATGACCTTGTACTTACTGCCTTTAGTAAGTAACAAGCAGGGAGCTATTCTTTTTGTTTTGTTTGAGTTATCGACTGAGCTGCTTTGACTGAGATAGAAAAAGAAACCAAAAAGGCCACATTTGCCACCCTTTAAGATTTCAGAATGAGGGATAATAGCTCCCCACTGATGGCTGGTTCCTGAAACAGTTGGTTTGGTGGCAACTCCCTCACAATAGGGAGCTTAAGGGACATGTTCTCTATGTTAGTAATGGTTCTGAGGGACATGGCCTCAAGAAGGAGCAACCTTTCTTTAGATGATTCACCCTACACAAGACTCAGGAGGTAAGTATCTAACAAGATCTAGGCCATGAGAATAGAACTTCTCCATTCCCTTAAGGACAGTGTGTTGGGGTACAATGAACATATAAAGCAGGGCCCCATCCATACTACAGAATTTTAGCACTGTTATTCCAGTTTGACTGCCATGGTTCTGTCCTGTGGAATCCTGGGATAGGCAATTTAGGGAGGAATATTTAGAATTCTAAGCCAGAGCACTCCAGTGCTTCACCAAACTACAAACCCCAAGATTGCTTTGGACACAGCCATGGCAGATGAAAGTGAAATATTAGTGCTATAATTGTGTAGTGTGAATGGACCCCAGTTGTACAATGAGTGGAACCATTGGTCCTTTGAATAGGGCTAGTAAGTCTGGTAAGCCCAAGCCCAGGAAGTTAGGGAAAATGTGGGTCCTAGAATGATGTTATGTGCTTAATAAAGCAGTATTGAATTCACCAGTTCTTCTCACCAGCAGCACATCTTGGCCATCTTCTTTTTTTAAGAAGGAGAAATGGTTATCCATTGTGGGGAAAAAATGAGATTTATGAATTCTGATACATACTGGACTAATGTGTGGAGTAGAACTAAGGCCATTTCCTCACTACATTGTTATAGTGCTATTATTCCACTTTCAACCTGCTGTGGAATTCTGAGGTTTGTAGTCTCCTGAGGCCAAAGAGCTCTCTGGCTGAGAATTCTAAAGGCCTCTCCCTAAACTGCAGATCCCAGGATTCCACAGGATGTTGAAAGTGGAATAATAGCACTATAACAGTGTGGTGTGGACATGGCCTGAATTATCCATGCTCTCCGTAATTCCAAAACATTCCAACATAGTTCTTAGCCCGAATGAAGTATCAGGATATATTTAAAGTGTGTGTTTTTAACAAAAGCATGTGCTTAAATCACATATATCTGTACTTAGCTATGATTTCTTTTTTTAAAAAAATGCAGAATAATATGCAGCTAAGTAGATCATCTACTGGTTATGAGTGAACACATATGAATCTGGCACAGATCAGAAACAGATTGGCTTTTTCATCACTCATCATTGCCAATGTGGTTGTCAGTTGTTACACATGCCTGTGCATTACTGCACAAAACGTGTGGCACTCTTCCTCCATTCTGTTTGGAACATGTTTAATTGCTATGTTGTGTATTTAATTGCATGTCTTTTGCAATATGTTATTTACTTATGGAACACACAGAGAGTTGTCATTGATGAACTGTTTTCTCTTCTGTCTCACTGATGAACTGTTTTCTCTTCTGCCTGTGAGTTAATTCAAAGTAAATACACCTGCCTTGCTTAGGAGGGAGCACACAAGAAGCAGCCTGTGATGGTAGGACAAGTGTTCCCTAAAAGGTACAACAGCACTTGGCAAGTTGGGACAGAACTGAAAAAGCATATGGGTCAGGATAGGGTGAGAAATCTGTCAATTAACTGGCATTCTATTCAGTACGTATCACTCATGATCTCGTAACTTTTGAGATTCACATTTATGGTTGTTAACATCAAACATGACCCCAGAAACCAACTTTTTCAGCTAGGCAGCATCATGATGGAAGAGTTCCCATGATGCTGGATAATGGGGGACTGGGCCATGGTATTGGTTGTACCAATAGGAGCATGGAGTCCAGATCAAGGAAAGTAATAGTACCACTCTATTCTGCTTTGGTCAGACCTCATCTTGAATACAGTGTCTAGTTCTGGGCACCTCATTTCAAGAAGGATATTGACAAGCTGGAATGTGTCCAGAAGAGGGTGACCAAAATGATGAAGGGTCTGGAAGCCATACCCTATGAGGAGCGTCTTAGGGAGCTGGGTATGTTTAGTTTGCAGAAGAGAAGGTTAAGAGGGGACATGAACACCATGTTTAAATATTTGAAAGGATGCCATATCAATGAGGGAATGGGCTTGTTTTCCACTACTTCAGAGACTAGGACAAGGAGCAATGGATTCAAACTACAGGAAAAGAGATTCCACCGGAACCTCAGGAAGAACTTCCTGATGGTAAGAACAGTTTGACAATGGAATATGGTGCTGCCTGGGAGTGTGGTGGTGGAGTCTCCTTCTTTGGGTTTTTAAACAGAGGCTGGATGGCCGTCTGTTGGGAGTGCTTCGATGTGGGTTCCTGCATAGCTGGGGGTTGGAGTGGATGGCCCCTGTTTTGTCTTCCAACTTCATGATTCTATGATATCCTCAGGTCTTTCCCAGTTGCAGGGGGCGCTGAGTGAAGAAATCGTGGCAGAACCCCATGAGCATTCTCCAGTTGCTTATTCTCTACATATCCTATGACCACAACAGTGCTGTGGTTGTAATTTGCAGGGTGCAGATTTGCAACACCTTGGAAACTCTTTGGCTGGGTTGCTGCCTGGCCAGAAAGGTAGATTTTTGATGGGTCACCCTGTCGGACATCACTATGACGATGGAGCTCCATCACTGTAGTTATGTCTAATGGTGCAACATCTTGGCTGTTATCTCCTCTGGGTTTCTTGGAGTATACCTGCACTGAACAGTTTTTTATTTATAGCATTACATCACTTTGATACCACTCTGACAACCATGGTTTCCTCCTATGGAATGCTGTTATAAGTCATTTAGTTAGGGAGTTAAGATTATCTGCTGAGCTCCAGTGGAATGGTTCTCAAACTTTGTTCCTCCTGGTGCTTTAGATTCCAGCTCTCAGGATTTCTTATCCTCAGCTGAGATGCTGAGGTCCAAAATATTGGAAGAACCAAAGTCTGAGAACCAGTATGCCAGTGCACTCCCTCAAACTGGTGTGTTGGGCAAGAGACTGTGAGTGATTTGACATTACACAGTTATAGCAGCTTGATATCACTTTGACTGCCATGGCATCATCATACAGGATCCTGGAATTTGTAGTTTTGTGAGGTACTTGGAGTTTTCTATTGCTTTCCCCTGAACTACAGCACTATAGCCCATTAAATATATTATTTAGGGCCCCTGGTAACCCCACTCAGCATTTTGGGAGGCTGAAAAACAGTTTTTTAAGCACAATACACTAACTAATACCTTTCCAACTATGTAAAAAAGGTTGTTTGTCAGTTGTTGCACCCCAAACAATGAGTTGTTCTCATGTGCCAAGTTGTTTCTGACTTATGGTAGCTTTAAGGCAAATCTATCATAGGGTTTTCTTGGCAAGATTTGTTCAGAGAGGGTTTGTCATTGCCTTCCTCTGAGGCTGAGAGAGTGTGACTTGCCCAAGGTCACCTGTGGGTTTCCATGACCAAGCAGGGATTTGAACCTTGGTTTCTAGAGTTGTAGTCTGATATCCAACTCCACACAGGCTCTTCAGCAAGAGCCTCTCCCCAAAAAAGCAACCAGAAAGTTGACAGAAGATTATTTCTGGTGTCTTCAAATGGCTTGCTCTGGCCTTTGGGAGCATCGGTGGAGCTACAAATTGGGCAGTCCAGCTCTCTTTCGGCTGGAGAACCATTAACATCCTTCCCTCCAGGCAAAAATTGAATATACAAACCTGTGTTTTTGGCCAATCAACTTACAGTAGACTGATTGCTGATCGCCACTCTGCTGCTCTGATTCCCAATTGTATACTGTCTTTAGCCATGAGTCTAGGCCACAACACCTTCTTTGCTGCTTTTTGCTCTTAAATATCATCCACAGTGCCCTGAAATCTTACTATCCAAAACTTTTCTCCCTTTTCCTTCAGTCAGCTTTATGTGATTGTCTGGATCTCATGTGTGTCATTAATTCCCCCAATAAAACACCTTAAGCTTACTTTTATATCTCCAACTGGTTCTTCCTTGCAGAAGTACTGGTAAACATAGGTGGAAAGATCTGACAAGGTCACGCCTCTCTTGCTGGCCTCCTATTTTTATCTAAAAATTCCCCACCTTTTCACAGAGGTACTGGCATCACAGGGGAACCCCTGAGACACCCACATTTTAGGATAATAGTATATGCAGCAAGATCTAGCCTCATTCTGAATGTCAAGGAACATCTTCAATGAACTGCACCTGCAACTTAAATGAAGTAAGAAAATCCCTTCTCCAGCTCTTTATAAACTAATTGTGGCAAGAGCTGAACTTGATAAACATTGCAGGACCACTTCAATACTATCCAGGGAGAAATAACCTGCATATCGTTCTTCTGAGCCCCCCCCCCACTAACAACAAATATTTAGCAAGTGGCCACTCCAGGGAACAGCTGTGATATCTGTGTAATTATGTGTTTTTGAGATCTTTATCTGAAATATCTCTGCTGTGCTGCAAAGTCCAAGATGACTTCAGATTTCTTCTGGGACCACTGCACCAAGATATATGTACACATCGCTCCACATAGGAGATTAACACGGAGATGACCTCTTAGCCGAAACTCCCCGTGGGTACCAGGGAGCCAAACAGGGAAAGTACTGTTGGAACTTTGTGATATTAAGCCTGGAAAGATCGCTGATAAACAGCTGATGCTGGAACAGCTCCCTTGTTTAAAGCTTATTTCCATGGTCTTAAAATTGTGTCACCACCACTGGGGAAAAGTAATCATGTAACGAACGAAACATTTGTTCAGTTTCATTAAGAGGAAATGTGATAAGATGGTCTAATTCAATCATGCCCATCTTCCTGGATTTCCCACATGCTGAAGGAAAAGAAGCATCACAGCTAATGGAATAAATCATCAAACAAGGAGATGAGGAGGAGCAAGTTTACAGAATCAGGATCAAGATCATGGTTAAGCTATGGCAGGATTGGGGGGGGGATTGTGAGTTGTGCTTTCTCCATAACTTGAACTTTTTAAAAATCACAAGTTCTTGTCTTCCCAAATGTGGAAAGAAAAATCTGTAAATGTGGGTAAATTCTGCCAAAAGTGAACTGAAACTAGTATCTGCCCTATCCACACCAGCCAAAATCAGTGGCTGATGTTCTGTATTGCAGTTGTGGATTCACAACCTAAAACTACTGTTCCATAACTGTTCTGTATTTGTTGATAGTGTGCACTCACAATTGTGGCACTATTTCCAAGACTGTAAATGCCCTCGTAGCCCATTGTAACAGCTACCCAACTGCATTGTCTGAAGGAGGTCTGATCAGCTTCAAACTGGGGCAGAAGGAAGGTGAAGTTTGGAGCTTTCTCTCACTGATGAGCAAGACTGAATACAGAGCTGTGACAAAGGTCTTTCTTCTAATTGTCATAGCCTCACTTTCTGGTAGAAAGGGCTGGAAACATCATTCTCCTTGTGGCCTGGCTGGCAGCTGAACAAACTTTCTTTGCTTTTAGTACTTTGTGGCTGTGAGGGTGAGCTTGCAGAGGTCAGGCTAGGAGATGTTACTCTTGCCCTTACTGCACAAAGTTGTCATACCGTCAGAGGAACATGTTGTTCATGGTCCAGGACCCATGCCATCACACAACATCATGACTAACCAGATGCTATAGCATTGCAATCCATTGGAAATCTTCCCTTTTTCAATGCCAGAAAAAATCTACTAATGGCCCCCTTTCCCACCACAATCATGTGAGCTGTGTGAATGTGGTGTCTCAATTGCACTTGATAATGCTTCCTGTCCTTGACGATCCAAGATTGGGCATGGTGTGGGCATTCCCAGGTTGTCTCTCCCTCAGTACTCCCATAGCATGGTAAGTTTGGAATCTATCACCTCTCCATGCTTATTTTAAATTTCTCCTTTGAGTTAATTTTTTAAAAAATTTTTAAAATTTTAAATAAATTTTTAGTATTGTTATATTGGGTCTACAGACCATAAAGTATGTTTGCTTACTTGCTAAGTACACCCACACATGATAGTCAACTCTTAAGGTCTCTTATAATCAAGCACAGGCCAACATTTTATATATTTCCTTTCCTATCGTAAGATGGAGATAATAAGTTTTGTCTCTCTTTTTTGCTTTTTTACCTTACAAGAGTGTCCATAGTACATAGTCCTGTCTCTACCACCAGTTCACACTACATTAGCCCTTCTATGTTCCCCTTAGGATAGATACACCAAATATTCATCCAACTCATTCCCTTCCATTTTTGCAGTGAAGACTCATTCAAACAATAGGAAACAGCAGGTGCCAGCATGGGTCCCTAAAGGACTTCCCATTCAAGTAGCACTCCATCCCAATATTTATCAGTTATAGATGCCTTACAAATCTCAATATGCTGTCACCCAACAAGGAAGGGATGATGGATGCCAGCTGGGTAAATAAGAAATGGCAATTATATCTTCGGTGACACTTCTCTATCCCCTTGCCCCCGGCCTTTTGCTTGCGCCTCGGATTGTGCGACAGACTCCCTCAGTGCCAAATAGTTCCCGCAATTGCTTTAATTGACACTAATGAAACAAATTGCAACACGGAGTGTGACATGTCAGGTTACATTAGACACTCGGGTTGCCTGATCTACTGATGTGTCATTTTAGGAATCTCTGCTGCAGCCGAGGAGGCTTTGTCTCTGCCTCCCCTGACACCCCTGAGAATCCAGAAACTTTACTAGAGACATGTCCAGGTGCCGCTAATGACAATCTGCAGCCAATTTAGCTACGCAGGTGCCAGAGGATATAGAAAATTCTAGATAGACAGCCAAAGGCATCATGTTATGAAGTTTGAGGGCCTATTTAGTGATTGTACAGTATAAATTTGCACCAGCGTAGAATCAAAACTGCATACAGCTGGAAGCAACCCTGATGGCTACTGAGTTCAATCACCTGCCATGCAGAATGCAGAGCAATAGCACACCCAAGAAATGACCATCTAACCTCCAAGTAAAGGCCACCAAAGAAGAAGAGTCCATTTCACTGTTGAACAGCTCCTAGAGTGAGGATATTCTTCCTGACATTGTCCTGAATGCAAGACAGCAAATGGCTTAAGCAGGAGGCTGTTGGTCTGTAGGAGCGGTTGAATAGTCACTTCGGTCCAGATCAGTCATGGATTATGCCAGCAAGATGAAGGAAGAAGGATGAAGGTGGCTAGCCAGCCCAGAAGTCATGCCAACAGGTCAGAAGTCCAGTATATAAGGCAAGTAAGTCCAAAACATAGCCAGTCCAAGGTCAAGACAAAACAGGAACATGAAAGAATACTGCCAGTCAAAGAGATAAGACAGTTGTCAGCACTGAGGCTGGGACAGAACTGCCAAGATATTTATCATCAGCTCCATCAAGGCCACAGCTGCCTAATTAGTACCCAGTTAGGTCAGTACTTATTATTTAATTGATGCTAAGTTTATCATTTCTCCCTCCATCTCTTAACAGAGGATGGAGTGTGTTATCTTCAGTCTCTGGCAAGTCCTGTTGGGTAGCAGGATCGCTTACTGCTCCAGACCTCATATCCTCAGGCTCAGAAGGAGTTGAAAGTTCTTGCCAATCTGCCTGCTTCTGCTTCTCCTCAGACTCCTCCAGGGAGTGAGTTATGCCAGACATTTTGTTGAAATCTCTTCTCTTGCAATTTGAACCCGTTGATTCATGTCTCTGGAACATTACCATGCTGTAGTGCTGGACCTCACAGTTGTATCACCAATTATACAATGGGTGTTGTGGCTGTCCATTTCCCCATTGTGCAAGAATCATTCCAGGTTTCTACTGCTGCTAAGGACTACACTGCTGGAGTCTCCTTCGTAATATACATAGGCTTGTGCAGCTGGTCATCCCAGCGTCATAGGATCTGTACAACTATGCTTCTGGAATTATGGGCTTTCTCCAAGAAAGAAAGTACCACTACTTGTTTCACAGTTTTGGTGCCATTATAAAGCCACAACAGGAGTCTGACCAATACCTTCTGAAGTAACTAGGAGTCTTGAATTGTCACAACAGAATTGGAGGTATGGATATCACACTGATGCCAGAAGAGGAAGAGAAGCCCATGACTTTGGTCTCCAGTAGCCACAGTAGTCATAATAGTAATTGTTTGTGGTCAAGTCAGCTTTGACTCTTGGTAACACTATTTATGAGAGACCTCCAAGAGCCCTAGACATCAGATGTCCTGCTCAGTTCTTGAAGATCCACAACTGTGATGTCCATGATTGAATTAATTGTCTTGCAATGAAATCTTCTTCTTTTCCTACTACCTTTCACTTTACTGAGCTATAACATCTTTTCCAGCAAGTCCTGTTGTCTCAAGATATGTCCAAAATATGACAGCCTTATTTTCATAATCTTGGCTTCTAGGAAGAATTCAGGCTTGAGTTACTCTAGGTCCTGTTTATTTGTCTTGTTAATGGTCATAGCCTCATGTTTATTTTAACTTCTGTGAATTATACACACTGTTTGCACAGAACTGTTGCTAAAAGAATAGGCTGCCATCACAGAAGTCAATATTCAAATTTTTTATAAGATAGCCCCAAGACTCAGTGTATGCACAATCTATCCAATGTAGTCTACTTTGTGATCCCTTCAAAGAACAGATTACACACACACACACAATCACAGATTTTGTCAATAGAAGGTAAAGGACAAATCTCATCATCTTATAATAAGAAGGGAGGAACTATCCAGCTCACTTCTCCATTGAAATCTTGAGGTGGAATTCCATAACTCCTCTTAGAGATAGATCTGGAAGGTCCATGAGTCAAACCTATGGGTGATACTCTGTTTTGTGGAACCTTCAGGTAAATCAAGGGGACCAGGGGGGTACAGGCTCTTCATCTGTTCGGTGGCTCTTCATCTCTTCTTAATATTCTCACCTTTCTCTGAAAGCTCTGCCTTTTAACAGTTCTGCCCAGCAACATCTAGTATTCCTTTGGTTCATTTCTGCTTACCTCTAGATCAAATTGGAAAGGGCATCCTAACTGTTTGAAGTGTCTCGAAGTAGACAATTGTCCACTTAAGCATTCTAGCGAAATTGGCATGTATTGATGGCTTAGTAAGCATGCATACAGATCAATTATTCCAATCAGGAGGGGTTCAATAGGCATTTACACAGGCAATGGACACAGTTTGAGCCCTTGTTTCATAGGGACACAGAGTGGTCTCAGCTTAGAGCTCTGTGGATAGTGTTAGGCCTTCTCCTTGTCTCTTCTTTTCTCTTTTTATGTTACCATGCTTCAGATATCTAGGGCAGTTCAGAGACTGGCATTCTCCAACAATCAGAAAGTGAATTAGCCTCCATAAGAGAGAGTAACAGATGTTCAAAAGACCTCATTTCTGTCAGCGTGAAAGCTGAGGCAGTCTGTCTCTCAATTGGAGACAGTAGAGCTATTTAGTGAGGAAGTTTGACTTGAAAGTTTCTGTTAAAGAAGTATTACATGGCCTGCCCTGGCCTCTTGTCCTTCAGGATCTTCCTAGCTGGTCATATTACTTCTTCTTTAGCAATACTAATCCAGTGGTACGAAGATGCCACATTCAGCTTCTCTGGGATTGCCTTCAAGACTGGTGGACTCCTTGAGATTTTCTGGCTCTTGGAGTCAAAATAGACAACAAGGAGAGTGTGTATTCTCTGCAGTTAACCCATTTCCCCTCTCACAATGGGATTTCTACAAAGTCTCAGCCATTAGGTGTGCAAATTTAAGCCTGAGTTTACTGTCCAGTCACCAGCTGCAAGACAATGTATACTATATATGAGCTATATAGGCGAGGAAAATCATGTACTGTAACAAACATCTTTTGCCTCTTTCAGGAGCATTTCTGTGAAAACACAAAAGCAAGAAAAAAAAATCCTTACCAATATATAGTCTGTTTGCACCACTGGTTATATATATCCCTATTAATGAAGGACTTTGACATTTTTTTTGGGGGGGGGTTCTTTTCAATTTTCTCTGTTGCCTCTGTATGGTGCATTTCCAACTCCTTGTTTCTTCACTTAAAGCATTTATACCCATGCTTGAGCTGAAAAATCTAAATTTCAAGGGTTCCTCACAAAGGTAAATTCTCAAGAACTGTTGTAGTTTAGAGAGGGGCATTTAGAATTCTCAGCTGGAGAGCTCTTTGGCCTCAGGAAACTACAAATCCCAGAATTCCACAGCAGGTTGAAAGTGGAATAATAGCACTTTAACAGTGTAGTGTGGAAATGAAAAAAAAAATGGAAATGCTTGGGAGAAAAAAATGATTAAAAATGTGTTTCTCCAGTGTCAGAAATCCCTGGTAAAGGGAAAGCTAGACTGATAAGAACCTTTGCAGCTTGGGACTTCTCCTATGCAAAATTTTCCGTATATGCTTCCGTGCAGAACATGCTGTTTTCTACAGTGATTATGATGTATAACCTTTGCACAGAATGAGTCTGAAAGCATAGCTTTTTCTGCACAGAGTGCAGCATTTACTGCAAAATAAAAATAAAAATCTGCATAATTTTTTTTCTGTGTAGTGGGAATTTTTCATTCTTGCATGATACGCCAGAGCAATCCACCCCCATCCAAAATGCATTTCTGTAAACATACATAATCTGTTGGAAAGTGAGGGGAAATGGCTTTCTAGACACTTATTCCTCTATCTATATGAACCGAAAGATCTAATGTACTCCTACCTCTGAGCTGGTGTAAGAGATATAGCCCTCAGCTGCCATGGAAAAACTGATGCAGGTTCCTGTATGCCTGAGATTTGAACACTCCGTAGGAAAATCCAATTCTACTGTGGATCAAATGTTTGGAAATGCCTGGGAGTTGAGGGCCAAATGGATCAAAATTGGATATATATTAATTATAGAGCATTCAGGCTTGTCCAAAACACAATCCCCAAACAAATAACTCTCTTTAAAAGAAAGCTAAATTTCCTTCCAATTTAGAATTTTTGTCCTAGCTTGTCAGCCTGAAAGACAGATAAGTCCTCACTGATCTAAGCCCAGTAGCACCAATACTTTATGCAATATTGATCTAAAGTCTTCTGAACTGAAAGAACGGGTATGAACAAGCCTGACTTTGAGGTTTCCTATCAGATGTCTTTAGGGCATTTAGGCCTAAAGGTATTTAAGGATGGCTATCATAGAATCTCTCCACCTTCTCTTCAGCAAGCTAAACTCAACCATCTTCCAAAGCTGTTCCTCATAGGGCTTGGTGGTTTCCAAACCTTTCCCCTCTTGAACACCCTCCTCTGAACACCTTCCAGCTTGTCAATATCCTCCTTGTTTGTACATTTTAATTGAACGCTAGACTCTGATCAAACATTGAGATCTTAAGAGCAATGCAAAAGGAAGTGGCAGGAAACTTATACACACAACCCCCTTCTGCAAAATAGGCAGGGGACAAAAGTCCCTACCTCTTCCCTTTCATCCTGCTTTTCTTTGAGACAGTGCGATCTTGTTTTCCAAGCCGGTAGAATGGTGAGAAATTGGATTCCCAGAGCAAAAGATGCAGTCCAGAACTTTGGCAACCCTGCTTTCTTGCAGGAGAGTAACAACAGCTCCTTGGCACAACTGCCAAAGCATCTAACTTGAAGAAATTACAGCTACTGAGGTCCACCAGTTTTTGTTTTCTGTTTTGTAATGCCACTCTTGCAAATATTGAAGGTGACTAGTGCAAGGATGCTTTTGTCTCCATTCCTGAGATCTCTTGACCCTTTGGAAAGGGGCAGTTCGGCAAGCCCTTTCTTATTCCCAATCTGGATTTAGTTTCATAATCTGGGAGCATTCACTGGAAACTCTCTCAGCCAGTTGAAAATTTCACAGCTTGAGATCCTTTGAAACTGACTTCTGCTTTTCTTGAACGGGACCGAATCCTCTTTTTTGAATCTCCCGTAATTAGCAGGGAAGGGAACAGCTGTGGTTTTCATTGGGCCAGGTCAAAAAAGATCAGTCATTGACAGGTGCCATTGTTTCCTGAATATAGCAACAGGCTACCAAGTTGTTATCTTGGCTTCAAAGAAAAGGGAAAGGCAGGGAAACTGAGCCTCTTTCCGCACTAGAGTGCTATAGTGCTATGATTCCACTTTCAACATTCTATGGAATCCTGGGGTTTGCAGTTTCGGGAGTGGCCAGGCAGCCCCTCCCTAAACTGCAAACCCCAGGATTCCACAGGATGTTGAAAGTGGAATCATCGCGCTATAACAGCCTCGTGCGGAAAGGGCTTGAATCATACTGCCTGTTCCAGTCATAAACAGATGACTTGAATCCCAGAGCCCTTTTAGACTATACCATTATATCACCACGATTGCATTTAAACACCCATGGCTGCATCCTATGGAATCCTGGGGCTTGCAATTGTGTGAGGTGGTAGAGCTCTCTGACATAGAACTACAGGTCCCAGGATTCCATAGGATAGCACCATGACAGTTAGTGGAATCACAATGCTATATTTGTAAATCGTGAAAGAGCCCCTAGTTTGGGGAAAAAGTGGAGTATAAATAAAATTCATCATCACTCCCACTACCATCAAGACAATTTTATCCACAACTAAAGAAGTAAATCCCATAGAATTCAGTGCAATTTTCTCTTGGATAGATGTGCATAAGAGTGAATCCTTAGTTGTATCACAGTCCCATTCTTGGCTATTCAGAAGTGAACCCTACTGAACTCAATGAGCTTTACTTCCAGCTACGATCTTGCTTGCATTTATTGAAATATTTATATCCCACTCAATATTGTGGGATCTCTTTAAAAAAAATAAGATTTTTTAAGATTGATTAAGAATTACAGAGATTAAAAAAGAGAAAGGACAGAAAGCTGAAATACAATAAAATAACAAGTAAAGAGTAGAACAAAAAAATAGAGAAAGGGAAAAAAGAGGGAGTAGTTGACTTTCAGTCTTCCTTTCAACAACTATATATGCATATAGCTATTCATACCTCTCTCTCCAAAATTACAACAATATTTCAATACCCTAATCTTTCTAATCATCAGTTACCAAGTCATTTCTTTTTTCAAAAAGAGGTTTCCAGTCTAAACTTACACCATGGGATCTCAAGGTGACATTAAAATAATGTAAAAATTAAGTTTATTTAAATTAAATTACTTTTATTTTTAATTTAATTTATGTTTCTTCTTTCTCCTAACATGAAACTCAAGGTTGGTCTCAGCATGAATTAAAATACCTAATGATTAAAAACAAGTTTCAACCCTTGCTCAGTTAAACTATTGTATTAATACAGCAATATTTCAAAATACTGTAAAATCACTGCAGCACAGACACTGTGTTAAAAGACCTTATTGCATAGTCAAGCAAATGCCTGTTCAAATAAAAAGGTCTTTACCTGCCAGTAATTTAATTTAATTTAAACAGACTAAAACCATATCAAACCGTTTAATAGGTTAAAACAGCTTAAATGGTTTTAAAAAAACCTTAAAACCATGTATATATACGTTTTTGGAAAAAGGAAATTGGGCTCCAAAGGCTTTAATTAAAAATGCCGTGTCTTGCCTTGGCACTGGAAAGGTATCAATGCTAGTGGCAGTTAACCTTCTGGGTGGAGGGTTTTCCACAGAGAGGGTGCTAAAGCAGAAAAAGTTGTCTTGCATGTCCCCCCCCCAAAAAAAGAGAATTCTCCCATCTCACAGGTCTCAGGCAGGTATATATGGAGAGAGATCCTCCAGGCATCTAGCTTCCAAGCTGTTTAGGCTTTTTGAACATCATCGCCAGCTCTTTGGATTCCGATCAGAAGCATATTGAGCACAGCGCAAGGCTTGAGCCATAAGGATAATTCATATGCATTGTTCTTTGGGAATAACTCCCACTGCATTGTACGAGGTTTGCTTCAAGTATTTTATATACTCATGTATGAGTCTTAGAAATGTTAGCTTGACCCCCAAAAACCCTGGGTTGACTTATCCATAGAGCAATGTAAGTATTGTATGTTAACTCTGGCCATGTTCGCATGGCATCGCAGTCCCACTATGGGGATGGGATGGCAGGTCGTGCTTTGGAACAACGTTGTCACGGTCCCGCTGCCATCTCATCCCCATGCATTACTTTCTTGGGATGTTTGTTTAACAGATTAAATCTGTTAAGTGCCCATGATCGTATGATGCCCCTGTACTTACCTGCCATGCAGGAGGGCAGGAAGCACAATGGAAGGCAGACGCGTGCTGCTTGTGCTCCCTTCCACAGGGAGCCGGTCAGGTGCGGAACAGAGTATGTTGCTGTCTCTTCCCGGCAAAGGTGCTGCCGGGATTGCAATGGGGCAACGTGGGAGAATGTTGTTGTGTGGAAATGGTGCATTTAGAAAAAAAGAAGAAGAAGAAGAACTCTCCCCTTCTCTAAGTAGAGTGGTGAAAGGTGACGGCTTAGTCCATCCCGGGAAAACATAAAAGGAGCACCAACCTCCCTGTGTTCTCTCTGCTGCATGTGGAAATGGCGGTGGCAGAGGTGGTCTTTGGCAGCTTTTCCTCAAAGGAACACCAAAAGAGTCGAGGGGTAGTGGTGCTTCTTCTAGGTCCTCCCAAGATGGGTTAAGATATCTCTTTTTGTCACTCTAATCAGGGAAAGGGATGGTTCCTTTTTCTGATAAGACTTAATGTACCGTAACTTTAATCGAAAGCTGAGTACAGTGGCAAAAGGCCTTTCTGAGGCCATTTCCACCCGACACTGTTCTAGTGCTATTATTCCACTTTCAACTTCCTGTGGAATTCTGGGGTTTGCAGTTTACTGAGGCCAAAGAGCTCTCTGGCTGAGAATTCTAGATGGCTTTCCCTAAACTGCAAACCCCAGGAATTCTGTAGGAAGTTGAAAGTGGAATAATAAATAAGCTTGTTGTTTTTTTAATTTGAAAATATGACAATACAAGTATGTAATGTGAATAACAGTTGTTTTAATAAAAATATTATTAAAAAAGAAAAGAAAAGAAAGTGGAATAGAAGCTCTATAACAGTGTAGTGTGGAAATGGCCTGAATACCTGGGTGGAAGAATGGTTGCAGCAGTGGTTGGGGTAGCTGCCCCCCCCATGGTGGCATGGGTGCTTTCCTCTCTCTCCATGGAATGGCCCTTGACTTCTCCATGGGTCATATCAAAATCCATAATTTTAGCCCCTAAGCCTGCCCTCAACTTATACGTGAGGTCGACTTTTATATGAATATATACAGTACAGCTGAAAAGGATGGTGCTATTAGTCTGCTTCACTGGAAACAAGATGAGCATTCTCCATCAGTGATAAGATTTGCAAGAGGAGCTTGTTGAGATTTTTTATTTTTTTATTTTTGTCAGTGGAGAGAACGGGCTTTTAGGATACAGAACAACATTTCAGCGTCAAAGAAACAGATCTCCGCCAGCCCTTTCTACCACCAGTTCAGTCTGAAAATTATCTCCAGATGAGAGATCAACTGAAAGGGACCCAACCATTGGTGAAGCGCAATGCATTCATTTGCATCAAGTTGTGCTGGTGTCAGCTGGGTGGGCAGCATGGAGAGTTAAATAGTGTCTTACGAGGAAGGGCATTGCAGCATCCCACAGACTGGATAGCCCTTGGGGTCCTTCCAACTCTATGATTCTTTGATTCTATGATTGTATGACAGGCAGCTCAGGTTTGTCGCTGGGTCTACGTCCAGAGAAGGAAGTGGAGCAAATCCTTTCTCTCTAGCATGTGCACTTTTTATAGAACTCGTCGTGCTTCTTTAAACACCTCTTCTCTTGTTCGTGCATTGCATTTTTAGCTGTACACCTGAACGATGCGTCATCCTTTAAATCAAGAGAGAGCAAGCAAGCAATGTGCTAGTTGCCACAATGTTACTCTGCTGCCAAATGACTCCTCTCAGGAGTGGGATTTAGGTTTACGAAAAGCCAGCCTGTAAACAACTGGTTTTATGGCTCTGTGTGAGACGATGCCAGGTGCAGCTTGATTTCATAAAACAATAACCTCTGGCTGATGGAGTGTAATATGGCACATCCTCAAGAATAAATGAGACCAAATATTCCAATTACAGACTAATCTTAACTCCTTTCCACCCTGAGCCAAGTGTTTTCCTGCAAAGTTTGGCTTGAGAATTGCCCCAGTAGCAATGAGCTGCCTCGGAGGATAAATGTGAGAGCTTCTGTTCATCACACTAGACTTTTGTTTGATGAACTCTTTGTGGAAAGAGGTAAACCTGATTTAGACTGGAAAGCTGTTGTCATCTTCTAGGGATTCATGTACTCAAACACACACATGTTTTTGAAGACTTTCCATATGAAGTCTGGATCCTTTCCTCCTATTAAAAATGACAGTCCCCAATCCAGAAGTGTTGACATATATGGCCTTCCAGCAGAGGTAGGTAACTGCATGGGATCGAAGACCAATTTCAACCCTCAACCCCCCAACACTGAAGTTCCAGCCCCTGACAGTGCTCTGAAATGCCTCATCTTCCTCTGAGTCCTCCTCAAATGCTGACAGGAAGTAACAACATACCACTTCCTGTCACCATTTGGAGAAAGACTAACAGAAATAGAGGTATTTTGGGGATTCTGGGATTTTCTGTGTGGAGCTAGTGGTGTTTTGCTTGTTTGCTTGTTTGTGGGGCTCTCTGTACAGTTTTTGGGATGGGAGTCTTTGGAAGACTGGTAGGGAAGTTCAGGGTCCCCAAAAATGGGCTCCAGGGGTCACATGTGGCCTGTGGGCTGCACATTGCCCAACCCTGCCCAAAACCAGTACCTCTCTGATACCAAATCTGGATTTTGAATGGAAATTGGAAGAATCCAGTCAACTACATCTGCCCACAGAATGTATGTAATCCCAAACAGGTCTGGATCAATCCCATAGAAGCTTCATCTACAGGAAGGTTGGGCAAATGTGAAGGAAGAAGGATCCATTTCCCACTCAGAACCCCTTGGAAGACCTCATCACTACTTTTAGTGTGACCCAAAGTGAACTCAGAGCATTTCTGGTTTAATTTTCATACTTTTTTTCATGATTTTTGTGGTTTGGGAGAGTCATTAGAAGATTCTGGAGGCTGTTTTTGAGCTGCTTGAACCCATTTGCAGGTGGAAAAAAAGTAATAAAAATTAATGGGGTGCTCTTGAGTCTTTGGGGAGTTTATTGAGGGCTTTTAGAGAGCCATAAGACCACATGTGGATGAGAGAGGGTGCACTTTCCCCCCTCAGCTTAACATCAAGGCCCTGAGTTTGCAAGAGTTGAGCAGGGCATTTGAAGAATGGAGATCTTGCAAGTCTCTCATTCTTAAGGTTTCCATAAGTCAAAGTCAACCTGATAGCAAATAACAACAAGACCTGAATTGTGAATTGGCCTCACAAACTGTGTGGTTTCAAAAGACTTTCTTGCAATGAGAAGATACTTCAAGAAGGCCATACATGAAAAATTACATCCTTGCTTAGCTATGGTGAAGAATATTGTCCAGTTGCTAGTTCTGAATCAAGACTGAATTGAATGACTTCTGTACATAGAACTGTGAAGTAGCACAGGGTCTTATATTGCTCTTAGCCTAAGGCAACAAAAATTTTGAGGTGGGTCAAGTCATGAACTTTGATCAGAGGTTTTTTGTAGATTTCCGCAGTGGGATGGTTTTTTAACAATCTTTTTATGGTTGTATGAATCCATATTTGTCATCAACCTGGTTTGTCCAGTTGGCCACTGGGCAGACCTAGGCATCTTGGGGGGGGGCGGGTGGCATTTGTCTCCTAATAGGGCCATTTTGGATCCAATATTGTTGATCTTCACTACCTTACATTGTCATTGGAAGGAGCAATGGTGCAAGAAGGCCTTCAGTCATTGTTCTGAGACTGGAGATCCTAGTGGAAGTTTTGTAGATGGTTTTCTGTTGGTTTCCAGCACACCAGCAAATGGTATCATGGTGTGTAGGGGGGAGGATTATCTCTCACTCCATCTCAAAATACACAATTCATATAACAATACCTGAAACAAACTAGAAGCAAAAATATCAAATGCATGAGAGTTCTTAGTCTAAAAATCCTCCGAAAGATATGATTTTTAAAGGTAAGTCTTCTTGGTTTTCACCTTCCCCCCTTCTCCATCTTGTGAGTTGAGAAATGATTGAAGGCCATTGTGAGCCTCTTTTTCTGGCTTTGACAGCAACGCAACACATGATCTGCCTAGCAGCATCATGGAGCTCTCCCCACAGGGTGGAAATGCAGATTGTCTGCGATGCCATAAACCAGATTACCAGGGCTTTTGCCAGGTACTTGGGACTCTCTGAATGCCCATATATATTCGAGACGTCTGCAATCAACCAACTGCTCTGGGGTTGCCTGGCCAATTCTGTTTGGCAAATAGGTTGATGATCATCTGGTTGCTGTGAAAGGCTTTTGATTTTCCATATGCAGGACTCAACGTCAGGCTGCCATCTCCTAAGCAAACAAGTACCTTTTAAAAAAAGGAAGATCTCTAAAGGAAGAGATGTCACCTAAAGTTTAAAAAGACATCAATGAACCTTGCTTTCAGGAACATTTACAATGCCTAAGAGTTTGCACTGAGTAGGCAGAGTGTAACTTTCCATCCACAGTTCTGTGTTCTACCCCATCCTGATAGCAGCTACTGCTTACCAGTGGAAAAAGTAAAGGAAACTCAAATGAGGAAGAAGCAGCTGGTCTCAGCTTAGAGGGAAGAAGAAATGAGGGTGCACTCATAGATGGACTGCACACTCCTTTTCTTTCCCCTTAGAGCCCAGAACCAAATCTAGGTCTGTCTTCAGCCTAAAACAATCTAAAGTAGCGAGAGGATTGTCAAAATTGCTGCATCTGTTAGATAAGAGAGTAACCTTAAGGGGAGAAAATGCAAATTTAAAAATGGTGGGGAGTATACTTGGGAGCCGTGGCCCTGGCAGCAGAATGAGATATTCCTCAAACTTTGGCATTTGCCCATTCCTAGATTATAATGTTGAACTAGAACATGGAAGACCCAGGATTAAATCTTCACTGAGCCATGGAAATGTCTAGGAGATTTGCATCAGAAATCCGCCCCCCCATAAAGGATTTACTTCACAGGATTATTGTAAAGATAAAGTAAGAGCTAGCATGGTGTAGTGCTTTGAACATTGGACTACAGTCCTAGAGATTAGGGTTCAGTTCCTTGCTCAGCCATGGAAACCTTCCGAGAGACCATGGGTGCATCACACATGCTCCACCCCAGAAAACCCCATGATAATTTGCCTAGGGTCACCATAAGTCAGAAAGGACTTGAAGGCACACAAGAACAACAAAGTGGGAAAGGAGAGAGTCATGGATTCCACCTTAAGTCCATGGTGAAGAAAGGTGGGATAGAAACGGGTCTACTCAATAAGCGAAGTCTCTATTCTCAGATTAGTGATGTTCAGCTAAAACCTCCCTGTACCATTCCTCCCACTAGGCAGCTAGATTGGGAGTCAATTTCAGACTCTTATTTCTGAGACTTCCTCTTTAAGCATCATTCCTACTTCTCAGTTGGGCTCAGATGTGTGATTTTACATTTTTCTTCCCTATATCTCACTTTAGATTGGACGCAGATCTAGGCATGGGCTATTGATCTGGTGGAAGCTGCCCATTTCCACACTACACTGTTATAGTGTTATTATTCCACTTGCAACATCCTGTAGAATTCTGGGGTTTGTATGTATGCATGTTGGGGGAGGGAAATAGTGGTTCCTTCTTTGCTGAGTGTGCCAAAGCAGATGGAAGCCTCAACTTAAAGCTCTGCTGCCAGAGATTGATCAGCCACACAAGGGTGGAAGCTACTTCTTCCTTCTCTGGACCTCCAAGGACACCCAGAAGACATCTGGGCATGCCCATGTGGTTAACCAGTTGCCAGGGAGAGGAGCTGGACCCCAGAGCCTCCAGCTGCCCTTGCTTGCTGGGCACAGAGGTACCAAACAAGGAAGAACTGCATACCACTTTCTGCAAAGTCTTTAAAAATTGCAGTGCTGGTATAACCATGAAGCAAGATTGCTTTCTCCGGTCACCAAGGACAGATTAGAAGGCCATGCTGATGAAGCAAAGATCGAACTTTATTGAAAGAAATGCATTTCTCTCCGACACCCTGACAGACTTGAATCCAAAAAGAAAGAGAGCCCTTGCAGTTTGTATGCAGCAATACAGCTTCCCAAAAGTTGCCATGTGTGGAGGTAAATTTCCATCAGGCTAAACATTTTGAGCAGGTGTTTTGGTTATCATTCAGGGCAGGTGTCAAGCCATCCGTCTACAGTCTCCTTTCACATAAACAACCTATTTTCTATTTCCCTTCTATCAGGGAGCCCCTGACACTTATGTCCAAGAGTGGAACGAAATACGCTGAGTGTAACCTTTGCTGCGTCAGCTTGTTTCTTCTGGAGGAAATTCCCTGAATAAAACTAGAGCTAAACTAACTAAAGGGAAGCCTGTATTTTACTAAGTTAGCCCAACCAAAACCATGTTTATTTTTCCTGCTACTGAGTGTTATATTAGCGTAAGCCATCCTCAGAATTCCAACCAATGTTTGCCTTTGTTCACATTTTCCTCCCTTCACACATCAAAAATGTCACAACCACCCACCAATCCTTCAGGCTATGTTTCCTCTGCACTGTTGCTGCTTATGGAAGGCCACTCATCTTGTGAGTTTGTAGTTAAGAGCTTTGATCCTTGCCAACCAAGCAGCCATAGGGACGAGAGAAAGACAAAACCACAATGACAGTGCAATCACAGAGTAAATAATTGACGGGCTTTCCCCATCAATGATCCATGATTGCGCTACCATCCCACACTTACTTGGTCTGTGGAAGGTCTGGAAGTGCAATGGCTGCACTTACTGGGAAAGTACTCGGCTGTGCTGTGGAAGGAAGAAGCAGGGCCATCATGCTTTCTTCATTATGGAGGCAGTTGGTGCAGAGAGGATCATCTCATTCCCCTCCCAGCAGAACTGCTTCCAGGATCCCCACAGGATGTGTCCAGGAGAAGGCAGGGTGAAAAAGAGCCTAATGCCCAACTAGTAGAAAACAAAGCCCTTTATAAAGGGACAGATCCCCCAGCTAGGGAGTTTTCTGGGACTGGAAAGGGCTTGGCAAGTCTTTTACAACACCGCTGCAAAACTTAGTACCAAATAAGTACCAACAACAACAAAAGCAGAGCAAGTAAGTCTTTAAAGACTTCCCATTAGTGGTACAAATTGTCTTTAATGGTTGCAAACAGTAATAAGTTCTCTGGTTTCTTCCCCCAGAGGCAGCTTTGATGGTCAATGGCAGATTGAATCTCATATGTCTCAAATGGCTTTGCAAAGTACTTGATCTGGCTCTTGAAGACGTAAATCTGTTTGCTTCCCGTAAATGTTCATCAGGGTCCCTGCAAACAAAGCATTCTACCAGGATGGCCATTTTTCATTCCTTCTAGTTTTCCAGGATGCCAAAGCTCATTCATCAAATAAAGTGTACTTAGATTTAAGAAGATTCAAAGTGTGGGGATGTGTTAGAAAATCTGCTTTTTTTATTTATTTATTTTTTAATGTAATTGGTCTGCACCTTCCAGACTGGACATTGAAACAGAAACATCTTACCTCCAGAAATCCCTACATCTAGGGATTTTTGATGTGTTCCTTGGAACAAATGTCAGAGCAGTAACACTTGAGTGTACATTTAAGGGGTGGGAAATCATAAATACAGCATTTTGTAAATGCACAACAAAATGTTCATTAATGTGCCTATCTGAAAACTCTGTCCCCCACCCCCAAAATAAAATGCACAACCTCTTTTTTTTTTTTTTTTAAGATGAAGTCATTCAGCCGAGACAGAATGGATGCGGAAGTGGAGAAGAAACACAGGAAGAAGTCAACAGAAAAGAATTCAACAAATCTGTCCATCCTCAATAGCTTCCATTATTTTTCCATGGATTCACTTTGATGCATGTGATCCAACTCTCAAGTACCAGTACAAGGTGAAAAGGAGTCTAGCAACACTTTTGAGACCTATTGATATATTTCAGCTAAGCTTTCATGGATTCCACTTCATCAGATATACACCATAACTACCATCACACCATGATGGCTGTTCTGCAATGTTTTATAAATCCACACACACCTATTGGGAAAACAAATCACAAAGACTGACAAGTGAAGGAGCAGAAAAGTGGAGAATAGGAAGGCAACCGAAGGAACAGAGAAGTAAAGCCAAGTTTTCATTGGCCGAAGCCCACAAAATCTAAGGTTGAAATATATCAGTAAATCTCAAAAATGTTGTTTGATCTCTCTATGCCTTTTTATGCTGAAACAGAGACCATTTCCACACGACACTGTTATGGTGTTATTATTCTGCTTTCAACATCCTATGGAATCCTGGGGTTTGCATTTTAGGGAGGGGCGTTTAGAATTCTCAACCAGAGAGCTTTTGGACCTCAGGAAACTACAAACCCCAGAATCCCACAGGAGGTTGAAAGTGGAATAAGAGCACTATAACAGTTTAGTGCAGAAATGGCCAAACTTTCCTTTAAAACTCTTTAACACTAGGTGCTCTAAAAGAGTTTCCCAGACTATCTCTAGAATGTGAACATAAAGTATTTGCGCTTGCCTTCCTTTGGTTCATTTACAACATTTCTCTCCTGTACTGAGAAATCAAACTTGGGCCTGGATTTCTATTCCTTCACTTTCCTTTCTGTTCCTTCACACCCTTTTCCTCCCATGTGTTCCTTATGCATATGTGCGCATTGATAAACTATCACAGAAGAACAATCTTAATGTGTTTTATGATTCTTTCTGTGCCACATTTCACCAATGTGCACATGGCTCTCACATAGATTGGAGCAATGTCACAGAACAAGAATTCTAGGGCAATCCTATTTATGATGTTGGACAATGTTTTGTTAGTTGTGGAAACACTGTTGGTTATGTTCCATCAGTCCACACATATGCTTTGGTAAAGTAGAAGGAGAAAAAAACAGGAAGGAACTGCAATCTATGGCAATATGTGCAACCACAGTACACATTGCACTTCCTGCATATAATGGGACAAATGCAAATAATATAATGGAACATCTGCAACCACAATGGAACATATGCAATGGGACAAATGCAACCACAGTACACATTGCCCTTTCTGCAAATAATGGGACAAATGAATATTGATCCTTCCAGCTCAACATCTTCTCCACTGGCTTTCAGTAGCTCACCAGAATTTTCAGAGGGGATCTTTTCCAGCTTTACCTGAAGATTCCAGAAACTGAACCTAGTGTGCGTCATTCATAAGCTCTGCACTGAACAATGGCTCCTCCTTGACGCATCGGTTCCATTTCAGAAACAAGCCTGGGTAATTTGGAACTCCAAAAATATGGGGAGACATCCAAGTGAGGCAGATTTTGGAAGCCTCCTTGATGGGGACAGACTCCAATACAGCATTCATTGTATGTCTTAGTTTTGTAATAGCCCACAGAGAGCAAGGGCTCTCAAATTTTATTGACTGTTGTCAGTTGCTTCAGTGATGCAATCATGCACACCTGCACATCAATTAAGGCCCATTTGTTACAGTCAAACTACCTTCTGTTGGAAACTTCTTTTAAAATTAGCCAGGCAGAATGGATTTGTCTTCAGCTTTGTTGTTAAAAGAAAAAAAAAGTCTAGATACATTTTAAAAGTTCACTGCGTAAAGGACCTTGTCAGAAAACAAGTCGTCGGGAACCATGTCAACCTTTAATTCAGTCTCTATCAACAAGTGAAACGTCAAAAATGATTGGTGTATTGGTGTTAGTGATACAGTCCTCCCTCCACATTTGCTGGGGTTGGGGACACAGGACCCCCGTGAAAGTGGAGAAATCACGAGTAACTCCAGGCCCTCCCAAACCACATTTAACAGAAAAAAAAAGTATGATCACCATACTCAACCCACTGTGGATTCCTTTGAGGCATCAGGGTTCCTTCCCAAGGCAGAAGCAGGGGGCTGGGGGGACTTCCTGCCACCCCCACGGCTGCCCCACACCATTTTTAAGAGGAACTTACAAGCCTCATTCGCACTTTCTCAGTCTCACAAAGTTTACCGTCCCTATTAAAAATGGCATAGGGAGGGAGCAGAGGTGACAGCTAGTAATCCATGAATAATCAAATTGCAAAAGTGAAACCCACAAATGTGGAGGACTGACTGTATTTGATACTTAGGACCTAAATATTAGAAGAGCTGGCATGGTGGAGTGGTTTGAGTGGTTCAACTAGGATACTGGGAGATCAGGATTCAAATCCCTGTTCAGCCATAGAAACCCACTGCATGACCTTGGATAAGTCATAATCTCTCAGCCTCAGAGGAAAGCAATGGCAATCACCACCACCCCTACTCTTAATTTTCAAGCCAGATTCAGAGTTCCTAAGTCAAAAGCTGTGGAGGCAAGGTGTAGCCAATATCAAATAGTCAAGAAAACTGTAATCTCCAAGGCAGGTTTCCAGGGAGCAGCTGAGTCGTTAAACCATTCAAAAGTCGTAAATCCATTAGACCTACTTGCAGAAGCTGAACTGTCAAAAGGAAGGCTGGAGTTGTATTCGACACTGGGCTGGAGAAAGTAACCTCCTCATATAGGCAGCAAGTTTAGCCAAAGCTGAATGAATCAGAACCTGTATCCTCTTTATTCTACTCCATTCTATTATTTATAACCCTACCTTCTTCCTAAAGCCTTTTCAACCTCCCACCACTGATTCAGTGCGTCTTCTCTAGTTGGAGCTAGCAACTGGGGCCATTTCTGCACTATACTGTTTATAGTGCTATTATACTCGCATATCCCTTTGGCCCTCTGCTTATGCATTTGTGGGGCCCCTGAAATAGAGGATTTGCGTCACTATTTGTTTTCTTGTCCATTATATTCTGATCCAAGAGCCAAATTTTTGGTATCTATTTTGCTTCATTCAGAATCTAATACTGTCTTAGAAAAAATCTTCTATCTCCTTTCGATATTCACTCCATGGTAACTCGTAAGGTCTCTCTTTTCACTCTGGCAGCTATGAAGATCTGGACCAGATACGTTGCCAATGTCGTAGTTGATTGTGCTGGAGAAGAGCTTACCTCATTGTAGTTTTATTGTCTATGTTTTAACCAAACCAAACTCTAAATTTTTCTCAAGTACGACTATTATGTAACTTACTGTATGATGTATTATGCCATGCTGTTTTTACATATGTATTTTATTTTAACATTTTGTATTGTACTGTATTGTGTTGCATTTTAATATTCTGTATGCAAATAGCCTTTGGTCTATGCATTAATAAATTGATTGATTGATAGTGCTATTATTCCACTTTCAGCCTCCTATGGAGTCCTGGAGTTGGCAGTTTAAGGAGGGGTCTTTAGAATTCACAGCCAGAGAGCTCTTTGGCCTCAGGAAACTACAAAGCCCAGAATTCTACAGGATGCTGACAATGGAATAATAGCACTATAACAGTGTAGTATAGAAAGACCCATCACTTCAACTTCTGAGCTAGATCCAGCACTATAGCAGTGTAGTGTGGAAATGCTCTGGATACCCTAAGTGGATTCCAGTTTGCTTAGAAGTTCAGCAGATAGCAAATGTGGTCAGTCTGCACAAAAACTACACCATGAGAAATGTTGTAATTTTGCAATACAGTACGCTAAGGAAATCACTGCCACTGGGTACATGAAAACATGTGCCCTCAAATTACCTATTGAACGATGGCAGCCCAATGAATTTCATAGGGCTTGGGCAAGGAATACTCAGAGGTGGTTTTGCCAGTTTCTACCTTTGAAATAGAGCCTCCAGCACCTGGTATTCGTTATCCATCCAGGTCCTAACCAGGTCTGATCCTCCTTAACTTCCACGATGAGACAAAATTTGGTGCCTTTTGGGTTTTTACATATTTGCTTCCATTGACCACATCTAAAGTTTCTATAAACAGGCAAAACAAAACCTTTTATCTCCTACAAGGTTCCCCCTCTTATCCTCTGTTTCAGTTGTATTACATTATTCCTTCATTTGCTCACACACTAGAAAATTTAATTACTTCACACATTTATTCCAGTTTTGTTTGGTTTTGTTTTTAAAACAGTTTCCTATCATGTTTTATTTATTAGCGGAAACTAATTGAGCTCACTTCATCTTAATACACTCAAAAGGGCTGGGGAACATCACTCTTCCTTAGTGCTCTCTGTGCAATTTCTTCAGTGGGTGGGAGGTCACCTCTTTTTGGGGCAACCCAAAGATTTAGCACATTTTAACAGAACATTTCAATGCAGTTTTGGACCTAACTGTATACTCTGTGAAGTGGGCACCTCTCCCCAAGGGATATGCAGTACTGGTTTGGCTTTGCTACGAAACACAAACTAGTTTATAGAAAGCAAATGCTATAAAATTAAGCAATAAGTGAGCCCCAGAATCATTCATGCTGTAGTATTTCAGATTTCTATGTCTGAGTGTGAAACCTGGATAACAAAGAAAGCGGACAGGAGGAATGTCGATTAATTTGGACTGTGATGCTGCAGGACACTTCTGAGCCATTTCTGCTATTATTCCATTTTCAACCTCCTATGGAACCCTGGAGTTTGCAGTTTAGGGGTGGAGATTTAGAATTCTCAGCCAGAGAGCTCTTTGGCCTCAAGAAACTACAAACCCCAGAATTCCCTAAGATGTTGAAAGTGGAATAATAGCACTAGAACAGGGTAGGGCAGAAATGGCCCTAGAGATACCATGGACTGCCGAAAAGATAAATGAATGGGCCCTAGAGGAAAATCACTAGAAGCCAAGTTGACTAAACTGAGGCTCTCATACTTTGGACATAGTATGAGATGACACTGAAAAAGATGATAATGTTTAGTAAAGTGGAAGGTAGTGGGAAAAGAGGAAAACAACACTGAATTGAGTTGCTTCAATCAAGGAAGGGGCCATCTTGAGTTGGCAAGACTTAAGCAAGGCTGTTGATTAGAAGGTCTCTTGGAAGTGTCTCATCCATAAGATTACCATCAGTCAACACGGACTTGATAGCAAATCACATCAACAACAAAAAAAGTGACCAAATACTGGCTGATGATGGGAACCAAGGTCACAGAGCAATCTCTCTTCCATTGTACCAGTGTCAGGGTCACCATCAGTTGAAATCAACTTGAAAGCAAACAACACTAGACTCAAGCAAATGCTGTCATTACCAATTTGCCTCCTGAAAAGGTATTCCTTTGGTTGGTTCCAACGTACTGAAAGCAGTGAGTTACAGGGCTATGCTGAGCTATTTAAGATTTGAAAATTGTTCCCCCCCAAAAAAAAGACAAGAAAAGGACTTTTGGTCACTTTGAGTTACGTGTGTGTTTGATATTTTTGGCAGTTCAAATGAGCCCTTTGCCATTCCTGCTGTTGGAGATTTGAACCAGAGAGGTCTGGGTTGAAATTTCTATACTCTCCAAGTGTCCTGCAAGGGAAAAGCTGGGTCTTCTGCTACCTGTCTCTGTTAAATCTTTGGTCCTAGATTGTTTTGGGGTGAAGGATGAAAGTTTGGTGGCTACTCCTAGACTTTGAAACCTCCTTTCTAGAGAGGATAGACCCTCCATGATGTCCTGACAAAGAATTCTTTTTTCAGTACTCTTTGGAAACGAATGGCTAAATATTTTATATTTGAACTTCTCCGTGCTTTAATGATGTGGACTTTTATTTGGACCTATTGTAACTTTGTAAGCTGCGACGACGACGACAACGACGATGATGATAGTAGTAGTAGTAGTAGTAATAATAATAATAATAATAATAATAATAATAATAATAATAATAATAATAATATCATTTAATTGTGGAGGTGTTCAACTGTGGATTTTCTGTCTCTGATAGAAATCTATAGATGCGTCATCAGAATGAAAGAGAAGGAGAGGGGGAGAGAATATGAAAAAAATAGGCACCCCTTGTGATAATCCTAGAGGCAGCATGCAAAGGGAAATCCTTCTCACAGCTTGGCAAATTGCTCTTTTCAGCAGCAGCTCCTTTGACCTCAGCACCTCTGCCTTGTTTGCGACAGTGCATGGCTAAAGGCTAGAAGCAGTGAGACATGAAAACAAGGTATTAAGAGGGAAAGATGAGGGAGGAAGACCTCTGCTTTCTTCCCACAGGGCTGCAATGAGAGCCTGCTGTTGCTGCCGTTTGCATCCTGTGCGTGACTCTTCCAACACCTCTGCGGGTGTAAAGAGATGCTCTGTGCTGTTCTGTAATCAAGCCAGTTGCTTGAAATGACACCTGGGTCTGGTTCACCTCTTCACACAATTTCCCTCCCTCGCTCACTCTTACACCCAGACATACACACAAGAACAAATATGAGGAAAAGTGTGGGGAGGGGAAAACCCACCTTAAAAAAAAGCTACCACCAACAGAAACCAGAACTGGTGGGTAAAGAAAGAAAAAGATGTTGAGAAAAAGATTGTCAGTGTTTCATGGCTGCAATCCAACATCTCCTCGGTGAAATATAAACCTTCACAAGAGTTATTCACATGTGCACAATGTTACACGAATGTTTGCAGTCACCACTCAGAATAGCAATGTTGTATAACATATGCCAATGTGTGTGTGCTCTTGCAGAATGTGCTGTGTGCATTGTTGCTATATGTGCAACTCCCCTTCTGTTGCTATCAACAGAGTCCATCCATAGAGCTCTGACAAACAATTCATTGTATCTGTTGCCTAACGGAACAGAATTCTGTCGGTGTCTCATACACGTAGGAGTTCCCCTACAGAAGTGGTTAGACATTTATATCTGATACAGAACATTCAAGTTCAAAGTTGTGGAAACAGAGTTATGCACTTGGTGCTTTTTCATATTGGTTTGCTATTAACTCCACATGTAGGATATATTTCATAGTCCCAGTGTGGGACCTTGACCACTGAAATTCTTTGGGCTGTATTCCACCAGCATATTCTGTGTGGGTATTAATTCAGTGGGTATTAATAGAGGGCTTGTGGCTGAACTCTCTCCCCATCCCCTTATTTTTTCACAGGGTTCACCAAGGAAACTATCAGTGAACGGAAAGTCATGTCTAGAGGTCTGTATGTGAGAGAGAGAAAAGTTTGCACCCCTGTTTTGAGCACAGGATAATCTAGGGTCCTTTCTGCAGTTTTCCTTATTCCAGAGACATTTGATGTGGGTCCAGGAGTTGTCTCTTCTGGGGGGGGGGATAACAGGAGTATTCCTGCAGTGGCTGCCATGAAGGAAGTGTGATGGCACCCTCTCTTCCTTCTGCAGTGCATCTGGCTGCTGTCCCAAGCTGTGCTGGGGCAGGAAGTTCAGTCGTTGTGCTTCCAAGACCTCCATAAATCAGGCAAGTGCAGGCAGGAGGCAGGAGGTTTGTGTGATTGCTGGTCATTGATGGGGAAATCCCATCAGTGATTGGTGGTGTGATCACACCACCTGGAGACAAGAAGAGGACAGGATCCAGATGACATTATGCAGAACCATTGTCTGGATCCTGTACTTCTTCCGTCACCAGTGTGGGACGATGACATCCTGCCGAAAGGGCCTAGGTATCTTTGGAAGTGCTGTGAGGAGTTTTGGTAGTCAGAGATCAGCTCTGAGCATCTACTGATGGCATCCTGATGAGAAGTTACATCAACATAAACTAACATACAATCGTGTAAAGTATGATTGTGTCATTGTGCAGTACTCATCTTCTGAAAAAGGGAGTGTAGATGCAGCTATGGTACCATTGCCCTACGGGTCCCATTGTGCAAAGGGGATTCCTACTGCATGGTGGGATGTCTTGTTTGGAACTCTGGTGCACAACAGCAGCTCCAATGGTGCAATGGGAGACCATGTGTGGTGTCCTGTTTGCTCATCAGTGAAATTCATTAAGAAGGTTGCATATTTCATTATCTTAATGTATCTGCATTATCTTAAAGTTACACTTCATAGCCTCTAATGTGAGATCTTCTCTTGAGTTGCTTAGTTTGTCAGAAAGTAGATCAAGTTTAAAAGCAGAGCAGCTTTTTTCAGTTGGGAAAAGTCAATGAACACAAATCTGCCTGGGCTAGCAGTGAGTTCACCTCACCGTTCAGTACAGCATTTATTTCCCAGTCTCATCATTTCTGTAAATTGATTTTGCATTGTTGGAATTATTTCTTCAATCAATATGTTCATATCCAGGTTACTACAAGACGGAACTCTCATTAGGTAATTACCTTACTTTCCAAATTTCAATTGTAGCAAAGTTCTTTTCAAAGGAGAAGTGGGGAGAGGTGGATCAATACTTGAACCATTCCAACATGGACAACTGGAAAATTACAAGTTGTATTTGTTTTTTAGTCCTCACCTTCATGATATGTGGTATCCTCTCCTGGTAGTGGAATATTAAACTCTCCTTGCTCTTTAAAGTCTGTGGGCCTACACCCGGTTTTATATTTGAAAAAGTTTTAACAGTCAGGATTTTCTTCCCTCAGGCTTGTAGTACAGAGTCCTGACCAAATCTGATCTCTTCAAAGGCACTGTTATGTTACAGTTTTTTGCAAATCTCTGTCCTTCTTTCATTTAAGACAAAGACCCCATCCAGTAAAACCACAGGCTACATGCAGACTCAAGAGTGGAGCTACAGTTTGCAAACCCTATTTCCCACCCTGAAAAGTTGTATGTTGACAAAGCAGTAATTGCTTTCTCACTGGATTGATAAAGAAGTCTGAAGTGGGCTGACAAAACACTGGTGGGAGTCATGACAGTCTCTTAACATTTGGACATGCAAGGTGGCATAAAGGAAGATTTCCACAGGGCAGAGTTACAGGATGTTGGTGTCTGATTTCTTCACCTCAGCAGTTTCATTCCTTATTACCTTCAGATGTTCACAGACTTTGAGTAGTTGAAAGGATTATCTGAAACCCATTAGCACTGGGTTTTTCCATTTAATCCTTCCTTAACATATGAGCGGGCCATGTCCAAAGTCGTCCTGAACTGGCACCATGTGTCCAGCCATCACACTTTCCCAACCATAAATGTCCAGTCTATATAAAACTGACGCTTCCCACCAATCTCGCTAGCCTGCAGGATGGTGGGTTTCCTGGGTGGTAACAGTAGAAGTGTTCTAAATAAATGAACAAATCATACTGAGCAGTGGAGGCAGTGTTTTCCTGGATGCAAGATGAGGAGGAGAGCAGCAGCTTAGCAAATAACAACATCTTTGCCACCTACCTCCTCATCTCCATTGCCCCTTCCTTGGCCCTCCTGCTTCGTTTTGCTGCTCTTTCCTCCACCTGGGTGTTCACTGACCACATTGAGCAGCCAAGCCAGTCCTTCACCTACCATGCTGATGGGATATGTGGGGCATTTTTAAAATTACTGGAAAAATCAGGAGGACAGATAGAAGAGGAAGTAGATCTACTCATCCCCATTGAATTAAATTGGGCTTCCTCCCATTTGAATAGATATAGGAGTGCAGCATTAAAGTCTTAAGTCTTCACTCAGAGGAAGTAAGGCGAGACAAAGGGGGGGGATTAATACCTGCCCATTGTGAAAATGTGAGCCTTATCCATCACTGAGCCCAAGCATGAAAACTCTTATGACAATGTTACCATTCTGCTAATGGTTCATGCCCTGGTGGATACCCTCCATTGCCCTAAAATATGCAATCATTTAATTGCCATTGCAGTCCTATTATATTGCCATTATGGAACGCCTGGTGTGGAAAGCTCGGAACACATTGTTAGTTGCAAAATCTTACTAAATCCCACCGCTTTTCTGAAACGACTCAAAATTGCTTGATCGTGCACACCTCGCTGTTCATACTCAGCAGAGATAATGACAAAGAAATGTCATTGTGTTTAGGACTGTGTTTACCATTTCATTGCTGCCAGAATGCAAAGATATCAAAGGGTCAGAGTTATGATGGTTGAAACTGACCCCCATATTTCCTTCTGACTTTCTGGGTTCCATGGAACCGTTAAACAGATAAAACCAAATTTATAAGCTGCACTTCCTCCACAAGGTTCAGGCAAACCTTCTTCTATATTTACACCAGGATATGTTGGATAGGAGGAGGAATAAAATAAATATAGGCTCAGTATCATCTAGAGATGGAAAGAATATTCAAATATATTTGAAAAATGATTTCACAAAAGCCCATATTTCTTGATTTTTGGGAAATCTTAACAAGAAGAATTCTGCACAGATGAAAATCTTTCCAGTTTCTGACTTATTCTGCACAAAAAATGACACATATTTGTGCACAAAGCAGAAAATAAGATGTTTGCACAGAAATATTGCCTGCTTAAAAAATGATTCCAGCGCAGAAAATTCTGTTTTCTGTGCAAAAACTTTGTGTGAAAAAAAAAAATCCTAAACTGCAAATAGTCTTCACAAACTGTTTTTAAAGACTTTCTCACAGTGGGAAGTAAAATGCTAAAATTACTCCTTGGTTCCTTCATGGTGCATTCCATACATGCTAATTTTGCTATTATGTCGAATGGCAATATTGCAGAAGATACCAAATGTGCAATCAAATGCGCAACACCATGTGCCTGCACATCTGCACACCCATCTGCAATGTACAATCCACAAACTCTCTGAGTCTGAGAGAGTGTGATTTGCCTGAGGTCACCCAGTGAGTTTCCACAGCCAAGCAGATTCATAGTCCAATGTTCAGATCACAACACCATGCCATTATCCTAACTCAGACCTTTGGGTATTGATATTATCATGGACTGAGAGTGCAGTGAAGCCCCAGAGACTCCAGACAATCTAAGATCCCAGTCAACTCCTCATCAGCATCTGGTTCTGGAAACTCTAGCTCTTTCTCACTGGATCACAACATTAACAGACAGAAAACATGGGACCGCAGCCTTCATCTGAGTCTAGTATAGAGATGGGAGGACTCTCACCATCCTCCCAGTTTGCACTCAGTCAGGCTATCTTATGATGGCAGGAAAGCCTGCCTGCCTGAAAGACCTCACCTCCAGCATGAGACTAAGGGCCTTTCCGCACTGTACAACTTTTGCGCTATGATTCCACTTTAGCTACCATGGTTGCCACCTATGGAATGCTGAGGCTTGTAGTCTTGGGAGATACTGGAGCTCTCTGGCTGAGTATTCTAAATATCCCTCCCTAGACTACACATCCTATGATTCCATAGAACAGAATGGTGGCAGTTAAAGTGAAATCATAGTGAAATAGTAGTGTAGTGCAGAAAGGTCCTAAGGTCCTTCTCCAACTACACAATTATAACAGTGTGATCATAGAATCATAGAATCATAGAAATTCAGAGTTGGAAGAGACCACACAGGCCATCCAGTCCAACCCCCTGCCATGCAGGAACACCCTCAAAGCACTCCCAACAGATGGTCATCAAGCCTCTGCTTAAAAACCTCCAAAGAAGGAGACTCTACCACATTCTGAGGCAGCCTATTCCACTGCCGGACTGTCAGGAAGTTCTTCCTGAGGTTCAGGAGGAATCTCCTTTCCTGCAGCTTGAATCCATTGCTCCTTGTCCTGGTCTCTGGAGCAGCAGAAAACAAGTCCCCTCCTTCATCACTTTAACTGCCATGGCTTCATACTGTGGAATCCTAGGATTTGTAGTCTGGGGAGATATGAGAGCTCTCTAGCAAAGAATTCTAAATACCTTCCCAAACTACATGTTACAGGATCTAGGGGATAGAACCATGGCAGTTAAAGTGATATTAAATTGTTGCAATTGTATACAATGGGAAAGAGACCTGGGACACAAAGCATTTTTCTCCATTCTGTTTTCTGCAATTTGTGTGGACCTTTTCTGCATGAAGCCATTGTCTTTTCCCCCTTCTTGATAGTAAGCATTCACAAAAAGAGAGAGAAAGCACAGAAGGACAGGCTGAACGATCACAAAGACACAAAATCTTGTCCACACTAATACATACAACAAGGCAACAGTTGTTACCTTTTCCTTTTTACAGAAATGCACAAAAAGAATGTGCTGAACATGTGTAAAATTACTCCAATACTGACGAACAAAAAAAAAAAATAGAACAAAAGAAATAGCTGCTAGCAATGGTAAGAATGTACATGTGTATTGCCTCCTTTATTGAACAAGAATGAAGCAAATCGGGACTTACATCCCTGGCTGATCCCTTTGTCTCTCCATGTTTCAAAACCATGAAATCTAGAAATGGAGCTATACTATTAAAATACAAGAATTAAGTTTTATAGAAACCTGAACTCTGTTCCTAATATTCCAGTAGTTTCTTTGCTCTTGCCTGGAATTGTGACAGACACACACCCCTAGCTGTAGCCTTCTGGTGCAATTGTGATATGAATGACAATGGAAGTTTAAAAAAAAAAAACTGCAAGGATTTTGATGTCTTCATTCTCTCTTTTTTTGCAAATATGGAGCATGCACTGATAATCTATGGCATATCATTCTCCTAAAAAGTACCTCTGGAAACATGCCATAATTAGAATAACTGCTAGGGATGGGAAAGAAGCTTTTGCAATGGCTTGTGGCATTTTTTTTCTTGGTACATCAACCCATTCTGACTGTAACAAAGCTGCACCGAGTGTGCATTAAAGTATTATGAATAACTGCAATTAGGACAAACCAAAACTGAAATAAATCTGCATTTTATTTGCATTTCCCCTTCCATTTAATGCCAATCCAAGCTGTTGTTACCTTTTTCCCCCTTCCAAGTAACATAATTGTTAAAACTTTTGCTGAAACAACATTAAATTACCACATTAGTAGGAGCGTAAGCAGTTTATAACTCCAGCTGTTCTGCAGGAAAATGACGACTGATACATATTTCCCTCCCTCCCTCTGAATCCCTAAAGGGTAGCCAGGCTTGTCTTTAAAACAAAGCAACAACAAAATGGCTGGAATTCTGTTGGTGTCTTTTGCATGCGTAAGTTCCTCAATGGAAGCAATTGGACACATGTGTCCATTGAGGAACGCATTCATTCTAAGGCTTCAGAAGCAGAGTTGGGCATGTGGTGCTTTGGGCATGAAGATTGGCCTGTTTAAAGCCAGAGAGTGCCCAAGCGAGCACACCTATAGTCCACAAGAATTGACAGGGGAAAGACAGTCCCCTCCCCAAGGCTTACATGGGGTTACAAACAGAAGCATGGTCCAAGTAGTCCATGGTTCAAAATATTAAACCATAGCAGAGTCCAAAGCCAAGAGGGAAATTGCTAGAAATATTAGACTAGATGTATGTACTGAAGGTGTGAGAGCCAGGCATCCAGAGATGTCGAACAAGGTTGCACAGAGGTTCAGGAGCTGTTATTCAATGGGATGACGTGGGCTGAGCTAATTTATGCCCATTAGTGAATCAGCCCAGTTGATCCCATTAGCTCAGTGTCCTGTATTTAAATTGGAGCAGGCCATTTCCTGACCTTTCATACTCTGCACTCCTCCTTCTCCTGATCTGCAGCTGCTATCCGATATGGACCACGTTCTGTCTCTGCCAGCAGCATGACAGGACTTCAGTCTCCTCCACCTACAATTCTTTGAATTACAACCACCTCGTCTCCCCTCTTAATCTTCTTTGTCCAAAGAGACCTGGTAGAACATGACACAGTGCCTTTCTGCCCTACACTGTTATAGTGCTATTATTCCACTTTCGACATCCTCTGGAATCCTGGGATTTGCAGTTTAGGGGAGGGGTCTTTAGAATTCTCAGCCAGAGAACTCTTTGGCCTCAGAATTCCCCAGAATTCCACAGGATGTTGAAAGTGGAATCATAGCACTATAATAGTGTAGTGCAGAAATGGTGAACAGATGTGCACACAATGCACATCAATGTACATGAAGGAACATTTACATCTGGGCATTGATTCAGCTGTGCAACCATGTCATTCAACAAAAGGGTTGCAAAGCAGAATCAATGTGTAACTCAACCTACAAGGATTTGTGCTACATCGTCCCCATGTATGATCTTGGCTAATGTCTTTTTCCACCTTTCAAAAATAATAACAGAGCAGTCCTCACCCCACATTCAGCTCCTGATAGGTATCTGAAGATGGTGAGGATGAAAGAGAAGCATCCATTTTTTGGCAGGAAGGAGTTCAACAGGAAATGGAGAGACCTGTCATGCTAAAAAATACAATCTACTCCCAGGAATTTTTCAACTGGTAGTAGGCTATTTAAGAGGCAAGGCAATGCTGGAGTTCACTGAGGCCGAGATCCAATAGGACTGCTGATGTAGAGTAACTCTACTCCAGTATACTTGTGTTGCTCATAAGAAACTATGGACTGCTCTTAAAGAAATGGATATGCCACAACATTTGAGTGTCCTGATGTGTGACCTATACGCAGGACAAGAGGCTACTGTTAGGACAGAATCAGAATGGTTTCCCATTGACAATGGGGTCAGACAGGGCTGTATATTATCTCCCTATCTGTTTAACTTCTATGTTGAACATATCATACATAAAGCAGAAGGAAGCAACATCAACAATTTAAGATATGCCAACGATATCATACTACTGCAGAAAAGACTTGGAAGCCAGTAGAAAAGGAAATCATTTAAAAATAGTAATAAAACAAGAAAAGTAGGAAATGTCCTGATTCTAACCTTCCAGTCCAGTTTTGGGTTTGGTGTTTCATCATGGATTCTCTTCTTCATTCCCCATTGAACTAGTGTGCAAGGATTTCTGTAACCAACATTAGGGGTAAATATCCACACATGCACTCCTTTCAACCCAAATATGCCATTTTATTGTGCTCTCTCTCTTTCTTTCTTTTCCTTTTTTCAGCAACTGAGCAAATCTTTACTTCATTCTCTAATTACTGCACATAATTTCGCTCACAACTGTGGTGACAACTCTCTTGATATTGCCACTGGAATTCAAGATATCAGAGCAGCATATGAAGCTAAGTGTCCCTTTCTCAGTGAACAGGTCGGCAATTAAAGCATCTTTGATCGGAATGAAATCACTGCCCGATCGCAATCTTTCAAAAGCCATGCATTCAACAGAAGAGAGCCAACCATCCAATCTTAAATAGAAGATTAATATTGCTTAGATGCCCAGCAGGGGTATTTGCCTTCAACGAGGCCCTCTGTCTTTCACAAACCCCCACTTTCGGTAGCTTCTCACTACCTTAAAAGGGAAATGCATTAAAACATGACTTTTGCTTAATAAATGAGTTGACCTGAGAAACTCATCGGTACTTTAATCAGAGAGCCTTCAATGATGAGGAAACACTTCATTTTTTATGGAAATCAGCCATTTCCCAAGTGAGTCCACCACAAGTATTTTATCTCAGACTAATGTTGTAGCCACATGACTTTTCCCTGATTGAGTTGTAATCCCTTCCCATTGCACCCATGACCAATTACTCCATGTGGTCACTGGTTAAATCGTTTGCGACTTGTGCCTCCAGTTGCATAGAAAATCAGTGGTTGATGGAAGAGGTAAGGTGAACAAGGCAATGCTTTCCTGAACACTGGGAGATCTAGGACAGATAGTATATTTTTATATACCTACCTGATGGATTGCTATGCTTTCACAAGCTACTGTTTCAAGGAAAAGTCAAAAGCAAAAGAAGAACAGCACAATAAAAGTGTACTGCTTCACTCAGTGGATATTTAAAATTAAACTTCAGTGGATGGCAACCATGGATCAACAGATCAACCAATATATGGAGAATAAGGCTAACAAGAACCACCCATTATACTTGTGACATCCTACTGCCAGGATTAGAAATGATGTAGCATGGTGCAGTGGTTTGAGACTTGGGCCATTTCTGGACAATGGGGCTATCCTATGATGAGGATGCATTGGCAGCGGTCCATGAGTTGTGCTTTCACACGACATCATCACGGGCCCTCAGCCAGTGCATCCCCACCTGGCATTATCATGAGATATTTGCTTAATGGGAAAAAAAACAACTATTAAGCACCCATGATCACACAATGCTCCCAAATGCCCCCCAGCCATGCAGAAGAGACATTTAGAATTCTCAGTCAGAGAGATCTTTGATCTCAGTAAACTGGAAACCCCAGAATTCTGCAGGAGGTTGAAAATGGAATAATAGCAATATAACAATGTAATGCAGAAACGGCCATTATGTACATGAGAAATGAAACAACCAGTTTAGATAACCCTTGTGCAATTAAACAAAAACATTTTGAATATTCTAGAGGCCACTTGAAAGCTTCTTTCAAAATGTATCCTGGGATACATTTTTTATTATTATGATTTCTTTTATTATTATGATTTCCATTTTGAGGTCAAAACTTATAGATCCATGCTTTTTTTCCCCCAAAAGTCTACAGCAGCAAGCTTATTTGCTTTCCCCTTTTCTTTCCATTTTGCTCTTCAATCACGCTCAGTAAGTGATTCTAGAGGCAGCTGCTGTTTATCTTGCCTGTTCTACGTTAGCACACACAGCTATGGTAGAGTCACCTAAAGTAGGATCCTATTTTTTCCTGGGTCAAGTTTTGCTCCAAGTTTTACTGCAGATGTGCTGCTGCAGCCCAACACTGAAACTCCACCTTTCTCCAGCCCTCCTTCCACCCATTCTCCCGATTCCAAAAAATAAATAAATCCAAGTAGACAGATTGGGGGTTGGGCTTCTGTAAAAAAAAAAAGTTTGTAAGGAGGATCTCCTCTGTTGGAGGCTTTGTCAATGGAGGTACCCCCATACACACAAACAGACAATTAATTTAAAAGTCAGCCTCCATAAGAGTCCCTGTATAATATTCTTATCTCAATCTCTGGTTATACATATGAATGACGTTTCGGTTTAGGGCAATTGCATTTCTGCATATAAAACACATTCCCCAAATTCTCTCTCCCCTCCCCACCAGGCAGAGACAATTAAACGAGAAACTTTTAGTTGCATACTGATCAACTTCCTTTTGCTCATTAACATGCATGTCTCTTCTAATTAGTGTTCTAATTCACACTGGGTAAACAGCTTCTAACAGTTATTTTTCTCCCATTAATCACATAAAATATAGTCTTCATAATCAAGGAGGAAATTGGAGTCTGTTGGAGGGAGGTGGACACAATGAATGTCAAAGACTCCTTCCAGATGGGAGCTTTGAGAACGGTGTGGCCAGTGGCAACCCAAGGGTTACACGTGGCCGACAGCCTCATCTCGGGTGGCTTGTTGCCACCTAACTTGGAAACTCTTTACAAGTGATATAAGAAATGAAACTACAGCGGCCCTCCAATTTCTTGAGAGTTTAAGGTACAAAACCTTCGTGAAAGTGGAAAAACGATGGCCTTTTCCACACCATACCTCAACCGTGTGTTTTCCTTTGCAATCCCGGCGTTGCAATTTCTGGGATGGTATTGGATTAACAGTGCTCTCTACCTCTGGCCATTTCTGCACTACACTGTTATAGTGCTATTATTTCACTTTCAACATCCAGTGGAATCCTGGGGTTTGTAGTTTAGAGATGGAGATCTAGAATTCTCAACAAGAGAGCTCTTGGGCCTCTGGAAACTACAAATGCCAGAATTCCATAGAATGTTGAAGGTGGAATAATAGCACTATGACAGTGTAGGGCAGAAATGGCCTTATTGTAACTTTCTGCCTTTTGGTAAGCTGGGTTGCTTTTCAATATGGGAAAAAATGGAGTATGAATAAAATGACAGATAGATGGATCAGCCTTTTATTGGGATAGAAATATCCACATGTTTTGTTCACATTGGATTTTGGTTTGGTCTGGCTTATTTTTCTTCCTGCTTCCTCTGCCACCATAATAGAATTTGTTTTTTTTTCCTGAAAAGGATAGATTATTGTTCAACTTTTCCTGTTCTTCACAGTGGGTTTAAGCTTCAGTATAACCTGGAAAAAAATTTCTTCTATGGACTCACAGTAAGTGCTGAGCTGCCTGGTTCTATATCCAGGATACTTGTCTATCCATAAAAGGTAGAAATGGACAGCTCAGTTTATTTCTAGTCCATGCCATTTTGCATCTCCGTGAGCCTAAATCCAATATTCTGTGCATTTAGGGGGAAAAAACTCTGTGCATTTAGGGGGAAAAAACTCTGAAAAAAACCACACATTTAAACTATATATAATATCCAGGTCAAGGGAAGTGACAATACCACACTATTCTGCTTTGGTCAGACCCAGCTTGGAATACTGTGTCCAGTTCTGGGCACCACAGTTCAGGAAGATTATTGACAAGCTGCAATATGTCCTGAGGAGGGTGACCAAAATAGTAGAAGGCTTGGAAACCATTCCCTATGAGGAGTGGCTTAGATTGCTGGGAATGTTTAGCCTGGAGAAGAGAAGTTTAAGTTTAAGTGGCAACATGATAGTTGAGCTTAAATATTTGGAGGGATGTCATATGTAGGATGGAACAAGCCTGTTTTCTGCTGCTCCAGAGACTAGGACATGGAGCAATGGATTCAAATTTCTGGAAAAGAGATTCAAAAGTTTCAAAACCTTAGAAGAAACTTACTGATGATAAGAAAAGTTTGACAGTGCAATACGCTGTTGTCTGGGAGTGTGGTGGAGTCTCCTCCTTTGGAGGTTTTCAAGCAGAGGCTGGATGGCCATTGTTGGGAATGCTTTGATGATGTATTCCTGCATATTAGGGGCTTAGACTGGATAGTCCTTGTGGCTTTTTCCAACTCTATAATTCTATAATTCTTCCATGAATCTAGTTGAGAATAGCAGGGGGCGGGGCGTTAGTCCATTGCATTCAGTTTTCTGTAGTGGAGAACGCTTACTCCATCTCCCGGTAACCTGATGCAGAAGAGATCCAGGGCAAGACAAGCTTTAGTGTTTACATCTACTTATGAATAAACTGTTTCTTCCTGAAAAGAATAAAGATGCAGATAAAAATGAATCTTGCTCATTACAGCCGTCAACCTTAATATATCCGAAAAAGAAAGAAGAGAAAATTACTCCTTATTGCACTATTGATAGAAGAAGCAAACCACACGAACCTTCAGATCTTTGCTTTAGCGCGCTGGCCTATTGAATCTGATTGTTCTTGATGAAAAGGTCAGCTTTTCCAGATGGAAAATGAATCCAAAGGCAAGTTGTTTCCTCCCCGAGTACAGCGACTCCATTTAATGCTGCACCCTCAACTCATTCACACACACACATACACCAGCCTGGTTATTGAAATTGGTGTGGGCGAAGTCACTTTGATGGGCTCAGCATTTTTAGCAGGCATTGACAGAAACTAAATTGGAAAGAATGCAACAAATGTGAGGTTTTAGCGGAGTATCGACTTAATATAGATTGAGCAGAGGCGAGAGAAGGGGGGAAATATTGCACGGCGAGCAAGTTGGAACTCTGTGTTGTCTCATTAAAAGGCTCGGCGACAGATAAGGCTGCCTGTCTGGTTTGCCCTTGGCCCTCGATCAAGCGGATCATTCCTGTAAGGCTCTATAATATCCCATGGCAGGGCACTTTGCTAAGGGTACCAGCAACAACTGTGCAACAGCAACCCTTGGTGTTAATACTGGCAAATAAATAAATAAAAATCCCACAGGTTATTTCAGTGTAATTGCTTTCATGCATCTATTCTAGGGGTGCAAAAAAAGTAATGCATGAGTCTTGGAGCTGGATGCTTAGGGAAAACCCATGAATTTCTTAGGGTTTTCATAGGTGAGAAATACTGAGAAGTGCTTTTGCCAGTTCCTTCTTCTGAAATTTAGCCTACATTATCTAGTTTTCCTTGGTGGTCTCACATCCAAGTATTAACCAGGACTGACCCTGCTTAACTTCCACAAACAGATGGGATTGGGTGTGCATCCAGAATACTTAAGCAAAAAACTTTTCCTAAGAGCAGAAGAAAAGATTCTCCCCCAGACCACAGAGTGCATTTCTTAAGGAGGAACAGCAAATGTGTTAAGCAACAGTCTTGAGGAGGAAGGTTCCTTCCTTCTAAGGCTTTTTGAGCTTCAGTAATGGGTAGTAAGAAGGATTCTCTTCCCCACTTCAGGAGCTGCACAATCGTTTATGCCCATTGACACAAAAGCTTCCAGCTTGATGAATGGGGAGTAAGCTGCAGACCCTTGTAAGCCCAGTGACTGCCCCCATACACCCTACTACCACCTCTTTTTTTTTTTCTGTAAAGTTGGCTCCCATGCGTGAGACTTGACTTGAAAGTATTTGACAAGGACTTGAGACTCGAGACTTGAAGGCAGCGACTTGAAACTTGACTTGAAACTTGGAGTAAAAGACTTGAATACATCACTGACTCCTGGTGATGTGATAAAGCATGCAAGAAGTTTAGAAATATGTCATTCAAATAAAGAAAAAACTCATGTCTAACAAAGAAGTTAACACACTTCCACACTAGCCTGTTATAGCGTGATGATTCCACTTTTCGGGAGAGGCTGGCCCCTCCCGAAACTGCAAACCCCAGGATTCCAGAGGATGTTGAAAGTGGAATCATCACACTATAACAGGCTAGTGCAAAAATGGCCTTAGATACACACACATACACACATAAAAATGCATGCATGAGCAAACATTTTTCAAGGCAGTGTTCTTGCCCTGAGATTCCTCCCTTTTGCCTTTTGGATGGGAGAAGGTCCAGACCCTGACACTCAAGAAGCCCTGAGATCTGAGAACTCAATGTTGCCAATGAAGGCAGACCACAATTGCTGAAACATCTCCCTCCAGCTCGCCCTTCTCTTCACTCCTGCAGAATAAGCACTGGAAGTGATTTCGTCAGCATGGCATAAATAAAGTAATAACTCTTCGCTTGGAGCCTGCCAAGGAGAGACGTGATACCCAGACAGTTCTCACAAATTGTAATGAGGCCATTCTGACTGTTGTGTGGAATGGGGCAACAGATGGCAGATTGCTGACGGATGCTTGCAAGGCATCCGATCAGATTCACGTCACCGGCAAGACAATTTCAAAACTGCATCCCATGGAATACTGAAATGGCAATCTCAGCGTGTCCTTTGAAGAGCATCTCAGAACCGCTGGAAAAGGGGACACTGGGTTTTTGTAGCCTTGTTCTAATGCTTTTTCACTTGCTTGTTCCACACCCCACCCCACCCGCCAATTTCTTTCATTCCTGACACTCTCGCACTGACACGAGGCATGAGAAGCAGGTGCCCTATTTGGATTGTTTCCTTCTGGCTCAGCACAAGCCTCTTGTTTCATTCCCCCAGTGGCAATGATTGCGGTATCAATCTTGCTGTGACAATAACCAACTTTCGATCTAAAAAGGCACTGGGGAGAACAATACTTATTTCTGTCTCAAAGGGCTACTCCGGTCATGGTGTAGAACATTTTCTGGCCTTGCTTGAAAAGCATTTCCATTCAAGGCCAAGTTTGATGAAAGTTTTCCACCCTTCGTTCTCAACTATTGAGAGAAGAGCTGCCGTCAGAACGCTTATATTTGTTCATCTGCAAGGCTTTGGCACCTTTTTTTGACTGCAGCATACCAAACAGGCATAGGCAAAGTCTTAAATTCACAGCTCCTCTTTAGTAGAAAATAGAATGGGGGGGAAATGCTTCTGCCCTCACATCAAGGCAGTTGACTAACACCCACAGTCCTCTTTCCTCATGCCTATGTGGCCAGTTTTAAGAAGAAAAATATGGGGAATAGCATGGCAATTTTATAAGTAGGATCTAAGCATGAAGTCCTTTCCCAGGCTGAATCCTTTCAGACTTTACAAAACATTGGACTCTTTGTATGGGAGGGAAAGACTGCTGGTGTAATCAAGGAAAAGGAACTGTTGAACTTGGCCAGAGGTATTAATAAGCCTAAGATTAGGGCCATTTCCACACTCCACTGTTATAGTGCTATTATTCCACCTCCAACATCCTATGGAATCCTGGGGTTTGCAGTTTAGGAAGGGCGTTTAACCATGTTTAAATATTTGAAGGGATGCCATGTAGAGGAAGGAGAGAGTTTGTTTTCTGCTGCTCCAGAGACCACGACAAGGAACAATGGATTCAAGCTGAAGGAAAGGAGATTCCACCTGAACCTCAGGAAGAACTTCTTGAAGGTCAGGGCTGTCCAGCAGTGGAATCTGCTGCCTCGGAGTGTGGTGGAGTCTCCTTCCTTGGAGGTTTTTAAACAGAGGCTTGATGGCCATCTGTCGGGAGTGCTTTGAGGGTGTTCCTGCAGGGCAGGGAGTTAGACTGGATGGCCCCTGGGGTTTCTTCCAACTCTACATTTCTACGATTCTATGATTCTAAGTCAGGGAACTCTTTGGCCTTTGCATCAATTCAGACTTTCACTGGAATCCTGTTGGTGTTCTCTTCAAGCAGCTCTGTTACCATATCTTGCCACCCCTCCTTACAAGATATGCGATTTTCATAATTTGGACTTATTAATGACCAGAGAACACAATTAGGGTTATGCTGACCAGAGATGTGTTTGGGATCATGGAAGTTCAGATAAGATTATGCAGAGGGTTTGTGCTAATCGCTTCACCGCTTCAGGTTCTTGGCATTTTTGAATGCTAGGAGCTCGACATGGGTCTTTCTTCATGGAAAGAATGTGCTGGACAGACTGGTGACAGGAGTCAGGCAACTGTAGCCCAAATAAAGTAACTTTCCCCAGCATTGTGTTTGCATAGTATGCTCAGAACCCTTCTGGTATGTCCAGCAGCACATCTGATATTATAAAGTGATCAAAATAGTTGGATAAAGATACCCAGTACAGCATGCGTGGCTAATGTACATGTGAAAGGGATCTAGGAGTCTTGGTAGATCACAAGCTGAACATGAGTCAGCAGTATGATCCGGCAGCCAAGAAAGACAATGAAATTCTGGGTTGCATCAAAGGAGTATAGTGTCTAGATCAAGGGAGGTAATGGTACCACTCTATTCTACATTGGTTAGACCTCATTTGGAATACTGTGTCCAGTTCTGGGCACCTCATTTCAAGAAGGATATTGACAAGATGGAGCATTCCCAGAAGAGGATGACCAAAACGGTGAAGGGTCTGGAAGCCATACCCTATGAGGAGTGGCTTAAAGAGCTGGGTATGTTTAGTCTGCAGAAGAGAAGGTTAAGAGGGGACATGAAAGACATGTTTAAATATTTGAAGGGATGCCATGTAGAGGAGGGAGTGGGCTTGTTTTCTGCTGCTCCAGAGATTAGGACAAGGAGCAATGGAGTCAAGCTGCAGAGAAAGAGATTCCACTTGAACTTCAGAAAGAACTTCCTGATGGTCAGAGCTGTCCAGCAATGGAATATGCTGCCTCAATGAAGTGTGGTGGAGTCTCCTTCTTTGGAGGTTTTTAAGCAGAGGCTAGATGATCTGTCAAGAGTACTTTCATGGGTGTTCCTTCATAGCAGAGGGTTGGACCGGATGGCCCCTGTGGTATCTTCCAGCTCTATGATTCAATAATTCTATGTCTTTTCCTGAAAATGAGATAGATCTATCCCTCCTTTTCTTTCATGAAGCTGAATTCTTGACTCGCATGCATAACAGCATTTGATTCAGAAACGATTGAAAGTATTCGTGGCGCTCCACCCCGAAACATACATTGCCCCAGACTTGCATAGGAATGAGACCCATTTGCTTCCCCACTGTAATCATATGACATTTTTCTAATTAGGGCAATGTTTAATTTACTGTCTGGTGGCTTTTTGAATAAATATAAATTGTCATGCTAAAGTGACAGGTGTAAAACCCAGGGTAGCTGTGTTAGTGAGGTTAATCTGTTCTTAATCAAATCAGTTCTGCTTTGCTTTCTCCTGGGAAGCGAGTGATAATAGTGCTCTTTAACCAGAGATAAGACAGCCTTTTGGCTAGAATTCCTGGAAGGCTTAAATTGGCTTCTGAATAGGTATTTATTTACTATCAAGATATTCTATCGTTGCCATCCTTTACTGTAGGGTTGCCTGTAATGCTGGTAGAATAGTATTTCTCTCCTTGCCAACGGAGTGAAGAATATGTTCTTGCAAAGAGTCATATACCATCCAGATGTCAATTAGGCCTCGATTAGCAACATTATCCCATGTTGGAAAGTAGTGTTGGGATAACTCATGACTCAGAATCTGAGCTGGGAGGCATCACAGAGATTTGGGAAATTGTTAATGGCCTGGGGACAGGAAAGTGGCAAATTGGTGGCATTAGTGCTAGCCAATAGCACCTATCACAAGAGAGCACAGGGTTCAAAATGGCCAAAGCTAGAAACATACACTGTAGACTTTCTTCCAAACTGCCCCCAAATAGGATAATGTATATTTGGAATCCTGTTGGTGTCTTATGCATACATAAGTTTTCGTACAGAAGCAACTGGACATTTTTTGTGCCAAGTGGAACAACAGTATTCAGCTCAAGGGTCCAGAAGCAGTAATTTGGCCAGCAGACAGATAAAGGAAGATGTCTTTCTAGAAATGCAGACACTATTTCTCCTCTACAATAGGAATCTGGCTACAATGCATGGACAATTAATCAGTCAATCAATTGCCCTCCTCAAATAATTCTGTTTGATACAATGGCCATTTCCGGACTACACAGTTATAGTGCTATTATTCCACTTTCAACATCCTATGGAATCCTGAGGTTTGAAGTTTAGGGAGGGGCATTCACAATTCTCAACCAGAGAGCTCTTTGGCCTTAATAAACTACAAACTCCTGAATTCCACAGGATGTTGAAAGTGGAATAATAGCACTATAAGACTGTAGTGCAGAAATGGCCTATGAGTCACTATTAGAACAGAGATCCAGGAACTGCCTGGACTTGTTGGAAGACATGGAAAACTGTGATAGTTAATTGTATTAATTTAAGTAAATCGGGGGGGGGCATGTAGTGTTATTTGTAAATGTATTTAAAATATAAATACAAAACTAATTTGAAAAGGTTACAGAAACAAGAGCTGCATTTCTGCACAATTGCACCTTGTGTATCATGCATGCAGATCTGTATACACATTTTGGTTGCACATTCAGTTGTGAAGAATTGCAAATCATGAACAAAGCAGCCTTGCACAGAACGACATGACTCCTTGCAGGTAAATTTCACTCTGTGTAGGAGGAGCTCAGCCTGGGTGTTTTGCAGGAACCAAAGTCTGTCTGTCCATCTATCTATCTATCTATCTATCTATCTATCTATCTATCTATCTATAAATGTTTCTTCCTCTCCAAGCATGTCTGCCCTGAATGACAACTTACAGCTATCTACTCTTAATAAAATGGACACCTCAGGAATCCTCAAAACACAGTTTCATCATTTGGAGAATGTGAGGTGAATGATCTCTTCAGTAATTTTAGGAGGTTAAAACCTTCCACTCAGATTATCTTGGTCAGGAAATTAAAAAAAACCCATGTGACATAAATTAATGATGCAATAAATAAGAGTTGATTATAGCAATAGCTCTTTCACATCACTACCTGAAATATGTGATCTGATGCATTTTTTTTAAAAAAAATGAAGATTTGTGCAAAAATATGCATCTTCATTTTTTTTTTTTGCTTTTTTAAAAAAATCTGATACTAACCTTTATTGTATGTAAAACAAGCTAGTCTTCTGACATGTTTAAAGTCCAATATATTGGATGTGCTGGGAGAAAGAAGAAGGATAGATGCTATCACTGTTCTATTATTTACGGCCTATAAAATCTTTGCAGTGGCATTGACAAAGGGTTTATAGTCTGTACACAAGCTGGTTATACCATAAATTGTAATGTTATATGATAAACTGGAAGTTTATAGCAGTAGTAGATATCCGGGGGAGAAAAAAATGAATTTTGGTCCGAAATGATCTATCTTGGGATGGAGTTGCGGCACGTTTAAATATTCAGTCATTTTTTTCTTCATTTATTTTGAAGTTCCTGATAGATAATTCATATGCTGCAAGACGAGGATGTATGGGTTTGTTTAGAGCCTGTCAGACAGCGTGGATGAAGGTGGGGAATGTGGATAAAGGCAGGAAGCTGGCATCCAGAGGGGGCTTCCACAGGTTTTCTTCTTTATTTATTGCAGGCAGGGCTGCATGAAACAGTCCCCAGTTGTGACCAAGCTACAACCAGCAATTGGGGTGTGGTGGGGCAGGGAGAGAGAAATGGTTGAACGAAACACCTTTGCAAATCTTACCAGTCTTTAAACAACAACAGATGTTTTCCTGGTGTTTCCTGCTTTAATACAGAGCTTCTTGTTTCCCTTTTTCCTTTTCCCCCTCCTCCTCCGTTCCTCCCTTCTGAACCTTTCTCCTCCTCCTTCTCTCCTCCTTCTCCTCTCTTCTTCTTCTTTCTGTTCTTCCCCTCCCTCTCCCCTCCTCTTCCTTTTCCTTCTCCTATTTCCTTCTTTCCTTCTCCTCCTCCCTTTCTTGTCATTCTGTCTTTATCCTCCACCTTTTCCTCTTCCTTCCTTTTCTCCTTCAGTCTTCTTCCCTCTTTCTAATTCTCATCATTTTCCTATGCTCTTGACATATGGAGGATGGAGCAAGCCTGTTTCCTGCTGCTCCGGAGACCAGGACATGGAGCAATGGCTTCAAACTTCAGGAAAAGAGATTCCACCTAAGCCTTAGGAAGAACGCCCTGACAGTAAGAGCAGTAAGAGCTGCTGCCTGGGAGTTGGTGGAGTCTCTTTCTCTGGAGGTTTTTAAACAGAGGTTGGGTGACCATGTATTGGGAATGCTTTGATGATGTCTTCCTGCATGGCAGAGGGTTGGACTTGATGCCTCTTGTCATCTCTTCCAACTCTATGATTCTACAATTCTATTCTTCTTCTTCTTCCTTCTGTTTCTCTCTCCTCCTTCTTCTCTCCTTCTCCATCTCCTCCATCTTTCTTCTTCCTACTTCACTCTTCTTCCTTCAGATCCTCTACCTCCTCCTTTCTCCACCCACTTTCTCCTGGATCAATTGTATATGCACTCCCAACCCATTTGGGTTCTCAAAGCGGCACCTCACAGGGAAATTGCCATAATAATATACAGGAAGATAGCCAATGTCTTGCAGTGGTTTGAGTGTTAGACTAAAGCACTGGGCGACCAGGGTGTCAATTTCCATGAATGAACTTTGCAACTCTCTCAATATCAGAAGACAAGGGCAAACCCCCTACGAAGAAAACCCCATAAGTCAGAAATGACTTGAAAGCACACAGCAACAACAACAACAACCAACAACAACAACAATGGATGGAGAGAGTTGTCTTAGGCTGCTATTTCTTGCCAAAAGTATCCGGTTTGCATCTCCAGGCAAAGTGTAAGACAAAGCGTACAGTGCCTCCAAAATCTATAGATTTCCAGACTTGCTGTGCATTTTGGAAAAGTGCAAACTGGAGACAAAAAAGCAATGCATACATTTCAGATTGGTTGAGTAAACAGCTAAAATGCATGTATTTGAAACATAGCAATAACACACTTGAGCCAATTTTATAAACCACGTTATGAAATGCACACATTTCAAAATCTGCAGAAGAATTCCTATTTCAAATACAATAGAAATACAAACTTGGGAGAAGGAGCAGGAGGAAGAGGAGAAGAAGGCCTGAATCATACTGTTAGTTCAAATTGAGTAGACCCATTAAATCAATGGAACATATCAAGGTGTTGACTCAACAGCCAACAATCATTTCACTTATTCTTCTCCAATAGCATTCAGGCCTTAATCTTCCATTTGAGGGGCATGTTCACATTAAGTGCAAATTTTGCACAGAATGATTCCTAAATGTAAAAATTCTCAGTCTTAGATTTTCTTAATCAGGGTCCCTTGAGACTAGAGAAACATGAGTTTGCTTATTTCTACCATTTTTGACTATCATTAAATATCAAATATAGCTGCTTGGGATTTGGATTAGTCACTGAGAATCAATATGTAGAGTTAAACAAACAAAAAATGCGCCCAGGATAGAGAATTTGTACCTGTGTGTGATACAGAATCATTAACACAAAGAAAGACGGGTATCAGAGCAGATGATAATTAATGTTTGCTGACATTTTCCTATGTTTTGCATTGTTTTTAACTAGAAGCAATTAAACTGTACTTAAGGCAGCCCCCTATGGCAAAAATCAGGCACTATTTACATACTTAGAAAAAGCAGACCAACTTTGTGATGAAATCAGAAGGAATCTGGAAGCGATAGACCAAGTATTTAAGTAAACCTTTTGTTCTGCTCAAGCCCAATGAGCATCTATAGATTTGATTCAGTTTAGGCACATGAGAGCCGGAATGATGTTGTGGTTTCAACATTGGACTACAAGCATGGATATGAAGGTTCAAACTCCTGTTTGGCATGGAAACCCACCAGGTGATCTTGGGTGTGTCACATACTCTCAGCCCCCAAAAACTGCATGATAGGGATACCTTAGGGTAGCAATAGCAATAGCAGTCACATTTCTCCACCACTTAGTGCAAAGTACTCCCTAAGCAGTTTACAATGTGTTTAGCCAATTGCCCCCAACAAACCGGGTACTCATTTTACTGACCTACAGAAGGATGGAAGGCTGAGTCAACCTGGAGCCCGGCGGGATCGAACTCACAACCTTGTGGCTGCAGTATTGGCATTTAACCACTGCGCCACCAGGGTATCCATAAGTCAGAAGCAACTCAAAGGCACACCACTAGCACCACCACAACAGCATCAATAGCCATTTCCACACAATGTCACTATAACTCTATAGCAGCAGGTTGTTACTGGTCCAGGAGCCGTGCTTCTCCATGACATGGTCCAGCCGCTATCCCATCCCCAAGCATTGCCAAACTGCCATATTCTATTGCCAGAAAAAATCCATTAAGAGCCTTCTATAGCATTTCAATCCCATCAGCCATTGTAGTGTGGTACTGCTATAGTGCTTGATAGCACTTTCTGTTATTGTAGATCCAGCAGTGGGTGGGCTGTGGGTGTGCCCAGCTTGTCCCTCCCTCAGCAACTCCCATGGCATGATAACTTCCTATCACACTCTTCAGACCAAAAGACCTCCAAGATGGTTACAAATCGGTAATTTGACAGTTCCCTGCCCTTCAGCTTGCAATCTAAATAAAACATGACACGTAAGGGGAAAAGGTAATGACAGTGGGGATGGAAACTAAGGGCATTTCCACACTATACTGTTATAGTACTATGATTCCACTTTCACCATCCTGTGGAATTCTGGGGTTTATAGTTTCCTGAGGCCCAAGAGCTCTCAGGCTGAGAATTCAAAAGCCCCCCCTCCTAAACTGCAAACTTCAGGATTCCATAAGATGTTAAAAGTGGAATCATAGCACTATAACAGTATAGTACAGAAAGGCCCTGAGTCTTGCAAATGCTGTCTACTCTTTTCTCCTTCAGAGAACAGAGCAATGGCCATTGGAACATGGAGGGAGGACCTCTCACCAACCACTATTGTTATTTGCTACAGACAGAAATAGTCTGGCAAGTTTCAGAAGCAGAAAAAAAGCACAAAAACAAAAGCTGTACTCTACCAGGTTAAACAGAACTAACTTCATTGCTCTAAAAGTAAGGACCAAACTAGATTTGTGTATTGCTTACAGTTAACCCATTCCCCCTCCTTCAGTGTGATGCCTCCAGAGATATGAGCCTCAGCAATCAGACTTGCAAATTAAGCTGGTGTTTACCATGCAACAACCAATCAGAAAGCAAGCCAACTAAATACAAGATATGGAGATGAGCATAATAACATGCTATGGCAAATAGATGTCTTTCACCACTTGAGGGAGCACATCTGTGAAAAATGACTAAGGACATTTCCATCCTGCACTGTTATAGTGCTGTTATTCATAGAATCATAGAATCATAGAAATATAGAGCTGGAAGGGACCACATGGGCCATCCAGTCCAATCCCCTGCCATGTAGGAACACCCTCAAAGCACTTCCGACAGATGACCATCAAGCTTCTGCTTAAAAACCTCCAAGGAAGGAGACTCCACCACCTTCCATGGAGGCAGGAGATTCCACTGCTGGACAGCCCTGACTGTCAGGAAGTTCTTCCTGATGTTCAGGTGGAATCTCCTTTCCTGCAGTTTGAATCCATTGCTCTTTGTCCTGGTCTCTGGAGCGGTAGAAAACAAGCCCTCTCCTTCCTCGATATGGCATCCCTTCAAATATTTAAACATGGCTCTCCTGTCCCCTCTTCACCTTCTCTTCTGCAGTTTAGAGAGGAGTCTTTAGACTTTTCAGCCAGATTGCTCTTTGGCCTCAGGAAACTACAAACCCCAGAATTCCACAGGATGTTGAAAGTGGAATAATAGCACTATAACAATGTAGGGCAGAAATGACCTAAACGTATCATCAAGTTGGATCCTGAGTCTGACCACTGGGCCAGTGGTCTTTCTTGGGAGGCAGCTCCATGTCTCTGGTGTTCTATCTCATGTGCCATGTTTCTTGATGGTTGTGATAATGGAGGATCCAACTTAACACCTCAGGAGAGAGGATTTGTCGGGCAGGCTAATATTCAGAAAGGAGATTCTGAAAGTATTCTACCTTGTCACCTCCAGAGGCATTGAAAATCCCATAGCACCTTAGAGTACCGATTACAAAACTGAGATATTATTTCCACAGCTAGATGTATGCTGAGTTTTATGCAGAACAATGTTTTGGGCTTCTCTCAGAGCCTCTTCCCAGAAGATGAATATGTATGAAGGTGAACCAAATATTTTGTTACCAAAGGAAGCATATTCCTTAAAAAATAGAAAGAGAGATTTCTCTGAGCAAAGTAGCTGCTGAATGTCCTTGTAACACAAGGTTTCGCTTGTATACATAGTTAATGTACAATACTAATATTATAATTAAACCACCAGGTTCCTTGCATGGTCTCCTTGGCGCCTCTTGACCTTTTATCCATGTAGGGGAAACCATTTTTATTGCCTTGGAGCTAGAATTGTGCTGTTTACTAGTGTATCCATTCTTTCATTTCCCTCATATGATTTACCTCTTGTGTACAAATTTAGACTCATAATGCCGTAGAGGATGCTACCTCGTTCTTTACTTTAGCTGTCTTTAAAAAAAAAAACAAGACAGACATATCAGAGGTGTATACACTGAATAAGTAGCCATAATTACAATAACTTCTCTGCTGATTTTGTTCATGTTTATTTATTACTTCTTTCTTCCCATGGCGGGATACAGCCAAAGCTGAAAGAATTTGAGAAGCAAGGGAGATTTTACAGGTATGCAGCATAAAAATTCTTTGCAAGTACTTGTGATCATGTTCCTCTAAATACTCACTGCCACCATTCTGAAGATGGCTGAGGGGCACAGCTTAGGGTCTTCCCCGTCCTCTCTCTGGCAACACTGGAGTACATGAGTCACTGTGTTCACATTCCTCATATGAATTAGATGACTAGCCTGAAAAACTGGAAGCAGAAAGCTAATTGGTATTTCTGCAAAATAGGGAAATCACAGAAAGCATGCTCAAGGCACCTCATGTATACAGGTCACAGTATTCTGTTTTCTTGGCCCAGAGTTAAAATTCCTGGGGAGAGGAATTTTAAAGGTTTCAGTGCGGAGTACACATTGCTTTGGTTATAGACCTGCTAGGTCTTCCTGTTCTGTGTTGGACAAATTGTGAGAATGGTTTTGTTGATGGAAGTGTTTCCCCAAAAGATGGGTGACTTGGGGGTCTACCTGCCATGCCAATACCTCCATGGAAAGGTGGGGAATTATAGCTCAAAGGAGGCCTGAGAGAGGGAGTAACCTCGAATTTTTCACCAGTGTATAGTAGTACTAATACAGAGACACCAGCTGGAGGTTAAAAGAATGTTTTTATTGGGAGAATTCACATGCATGCACACAAGCATTCAAGCAGTCTCACAAACCAGACAAGGCTAACAGAAGGAAAGGAAGGAAAAATTGGATAGTGAGAAGTCCGGGATGAAGTGGGTGATATTTACCAATCCAAGAGAGAAGAAAGTTGAGGCGGGATGGCTCAAACATGAGAGCTTGAGGGCAACGTGGAGGGATGAGAGTCTGGGGTGCAGAGTGATGCCCAAGTGCTAATAAAAAGCCAGGGTCTGAGTCAGGGTTTAATACCCTTTTTCTGCCCTGTTTAGTTGAGTTTTCCATCTAATCTTCAGTGAACTTATGACCTGGCCATGCCTTGAGGTCTACCATGACCTAATTCTGCACATGCCAAACCAGTCATCTTTGCCAGCATGCTTTCCAGAGATAAATGTCAAATTGATATATGTGTCAATTAAATAATGTCACAGATTGGGGGTGTACGGCATGGTGACAGGAGCTAATAGTCAAGAAAGAGGAGAGGCTCCTGAACAGTGAAGGATGTCTCTCAGATTTTGAAAGAGATACTCTTCAGGACTTAGAGAAGGCAAGAATTCTCCATTCTAGGAAAGAGGGAGGGTAAAGGGTAATATAAGGGGATGAACTCATGGGTGGATAAGGTTCAGTACATTGGACTTTATCTGTACGAAGCAGATTAAAATTTGAATGAGATGCAGTGCCCATGGATATAGAAGCCACCAGCTGTGGCTGAGTAACTGATCTTGTGTCTGAACTTGCAATTTTTACCTTCTGGACTACGACTCTCAGCTACTGGCTAGGACCTTCTGGTCAGTGTAGTCCAAAAAAAGAACCTTCCCCCATATAATCAGGAGAACTGGTTTCAAATACTAGCTCTGAGTGGCTCACCACAATATCAAATGATCTAAAATTTACTACCAACACTATGATCAAATGGAAAGTAGGATCAGACTCAGAGGAAGTTGGGGTGAAAATTGGAGGGAGAGGAACACTCATTGTTTAAGACATGCAGATGACACCGTATAGCTTGCAGAGAAAGACTTGGAGTAACTATTGATAAAAGTCAAGGAAGAAAGTTCAAAAGCAGGGTTACAGCCAAACATTAAGAAAACAAAAAATCATAACCACAGATGATTTATACAAATTTAAAGTAGGTAACGAAGACATTAAATATGTCTCAGTTTAATCTATCTAGGCTCAATCACTAACTGAAATGGCGACTTTAGTTAAGAAGAAAACTAAGACTTAGAAGGAGAAGGGCAGCTATGAAGGCACTAGATAAGATCCTGAAGTAGAAAGATACCACATTGGATGTTAGAATTAGGATTGTCCATTCCATCATATTTCCAGTTCTATGTGTGGTGTGAAAGCTGACAGAAAGAAAATCAACCCATTTGAAATCATAGAATCATAGAAATCTAGAGTTGGAAAAGACCATACAGGCCATCCAGTCCAACCCCCTGCCATGCAGGAACACCCTCAAAGCACTCCCGACAGATGGCCATCCAGCCTCTGCTTAAAAACCTCCAAGGAAGGAGACTCCACTACACCCCGAGGCAGCATATTCCACTGCCGGACAGCCCTGACTATCAGGAAGTTCTTCCTGAGGTTCAGGTGGAATCTCCTGTCCTGCAGCTTGAATCCATTGCTCCTTATCCTGGTCTCTGGAGTAGCAGAAAACAAGCCCTCTCCTTCCTCTACGTGGCATCCCTTCAAATATTTAAACATGGCTATCATGTCCCCTCTTAACCTTCTCTTCTGCAGACTAAACATCCCCAGCTCTCTAAGTCTATCTTCATAGGGCTTCACGGCTTCCAGGTCTCTCACCATTTTGGTCGCCCTCCTCTGGACTTGCTCCATCTTGTCAATATCCTTCTTGAATTGGGGTGCCCAGAACTGGACATAGTATTCAAGATGGGGTCTAACCAAAGCAGAGTACCTCCCTCGATCTAGACACCATACTCCTATTGATGCAGCCAAGAATTGCATTGGCTTTCTTGGCTGCCGCATCACACTGCTGACTCATGTTCAGCTTGTGGTCTATGAAGACTTCTAGATCCCTTTCACACGTAAATGTGAAATATGGTGCAAGAGTTCAACAGGTACTATGTACTACTGAAAAGACATATAAATGGCTCTTAAAGCAAATTAGGCCTGAGTTCTCATTAGAATCCAAGATGACTAAACTGAGACTGTTGTATTTTGAATACATCCATGGGACATATTTGTTCCATATCCTATTGTCAGTCCTAACTGGAGTAGAACCACTGAATCAATTAGATTTACCTATATATTGACTTACCCTACAACCATTGATTCAAGGGTCTAATCAACTTGGAACTAGCCAGGGGGATTCCAGCCTTTGTGTGTATTTTGAATTGAACAGTTTTTTAGATTTTCATATTTTTTAAATGGACACTGGAGTTCTTTTTGCATTTGTTAATTTTTCCTAAATGCATGGCAAATGTATGCATTTCAGAAGCAAACTTCACTTTTCTCATTCAACAAGTCTTGGGAGGCAGAAGACGGGTCAAAAATCCTAACTCCAATGAATTTGTTTCCTGTCCTTAACTTTGGAAGTGTTCACCACAAGGATCCATCGCTTAGGCAGTATAGCATGAGAATACCGAAGGCATCTTACATAGCACACTGCAGTCGTTGCAAGCTATGTTCTAGTTGTCATAGCTACACACATCCTATAGGATCCAGCTATATTAAATTTAAAGGACATTAGAATCCCTTCCTGCGGGAGATTGGGTAACAAATAGCTTTCAATATGGCTTGTTTGTAAGACTCCTGCTGCGATAAGACTCTTTTAGACATATAAAATATAGATTAAATGAACCTCTTGATGTTACAGCAGATGGAAATACCTTCAGTAACTAGCTTGTTTCAGTTACATCCCCAATAACATATTCCCTTTTGCGGTTTCATTTGGGCTCGTGCTCTTTTACCAACTGTTTCTCCATTGACGTTGACCCGCTGGCCTGTGTCAATATTGGAGATTGCATCCGGATGGCCGGGACAGGAATGTGGGAGGAAATGAGCTGGTAGTGAGAAATTTTTTAACATTACTCACATCGCCAACTAAATCAAAGGCTTGAATCCTATTGCTTAGTCCTAACTAGAGTAGATCTGTTGAATCAATTGCTCAAAAGTGAGTCAAAATATAGGCAGATCTCATTGACTTGACATTGATGAAGTACAAGCCAAGGAATCTCAGGCTGAGAGCACTGCTGGCTTTATTATCTGTCTGTCTGTCTGTCTGTTGTCTGTCTGTCTGTCTGTCTGTCTGTCTGTCTGTCTATCCATCCATCCATCCATCCATCCATCCATCCATCCATCCATCCATCCATCCATTTTACTGAATGCTACTTTTTCCATTCTCTACAACTGCTTTGGCTTGGCTGCTGCAGATAACTCCAGAGATGTTCTATCCCAGCTCACACTTTTGTATCATTTCTTAGGGCCTTTCCACATTATACTCTTATAATGCTATTGTTCCACTTTCAGCATCCTATGGAATTCTGGGATTTGCACTTTAGGGAGAATTCTCAGCCAGAGAGTTCTTTAGCCTCAGTAAACTACAAACTGCAGAATCCCACAGGAGGTTGAAAGTGGAATAATAGCACTATAACAGTGTAGTGTGGAAAGGCCCTCAACAACATCATCAGACCCCACCCCTGTGACATCATTGGGCATTAACCCTAAAAGTATCTGACTTTGGCTGTGAAATCTCAGGGACTACAATTCTCCTGATCTTGCAACCCTACTGGAGGTGAGTGTTCTCATTTAGTTTATTCAATTTTATTAAACTATTCACATCAGGTTGGCTTTGCTCTCCCTACCATACTTTTACATACTCACTGAGCATTAACACTTAAATGGGCTTTGTGGTGCTATGAGGGGATGATGGGATCAAGTGAGAAACAGTATACTGGGAACAAGGGAATGTTATTGTAACTATCAGTGATCAGAATGAACAGATGCACCTGAATGATAAAGGTCATGCTCTTGGCAGGCTGGATGAGAAAATGGGGGTGGAAAAAGAGTCATTATAATTAGCTGTCAAATAGAAGACTAGCACACACTAATTTGAAATGTTACAACTTCTAAGGTAATGCAAATCCAATAGTTCTTCAGTCTTGGCAACTGCCAAGATGTGCTGATGTTTTTTGTTTTTGTTTTTTTGCTGTTTTGAGTAACCTTTGAGAAACCTTTAAGCCTATTTCTTGAACTTGAAGCTAGCCAGTAAATCACAATTTATGGCCCTTTTCACACCTTACCTTTGTCGCAGCGGTGGGGGGCGGCACTCGCGCGAGCAGCCATTTGTGCGAGCCGCTCATGGCAGCCCTTCTGCCTCCCGCAGCTGTTTACCGGTCGCACAACCATCGCGCTAGCGCCCCACCCCTTCCTTCCGCAGCGCAGTCTGGGAGCTGTAGGCTGCTCTGGGGAGGAAGCACGACCGGCCAGGCTCATTCGACGCACCACACGCAGGTCAGTACGCGAGGGACCCAGGAGCATTGCGCAACCGTGCAGCATTTTCGGCTTAGAGCCAAAAATAAGAAAATGTGTGCGCATCCTGCTTTAGGCTTGTGAGTGTCGCGTGAATGGGAGTGCATCGTATGGACCGACACTCCCATTCACGAGATGCTCAAGGGGCCCTTGCGCTACAGAAACTGCATGCAAAAAGGGCCTATGACCCACCCTAGTTCCAAGGATCTCAGGGCCACATACAATGAAAGCAATTTAAGCAGTTTAAAGCCAATTAAAGCTTTAGATCCCTAACCACCCAGGGTCCTGGAAAGATTAAAATCAGCTGACGCACACATTTTATTATTTTGAAATGAGTCTAGAAGTTTGTGTAGGGAGTCTGTGAGCTCTTTGAAAGTTCCTGCTTTCTGAAGCAATGCTCAGACTATATCTCAAGCATCACCAGATATGGGGGAGAAAATGTGGGAGCTTCTGGAGGTACCTTGCCATCTTTTGCCCTCCTGTGTTTTTAAGGCAACTCCTTAAATTGGTCTCAACAATGCTTTATTTTGGAAGCATCTTAATGTTGTTTAATTAGCAGCATGTCTTAAGTGCCTGTGCAGATTAAATGAGCCAATTTAGGATCCTACAGGATTTAAGTCACTGAAGGCATAGTTCATCTCCCTTTCTTTTTTTCCATTAAGGAATTATAAAAATGCTTCGGCAGCTATAAAAAGTGGAGGGGAGAGGTTTAGCACAGAAAAAGACAATGTTGTTTTTATAGAATTTTCACGCCACTTTTCACTTAAAATATAGAAAATAATCTGCAACAATAACTCCTGTGCAATTCCCTCCTAGCAAAATAAATACGTAAAAAATAAAAAATAAAAAACTAAACCTTATCTTAGTTTACAAAGAACTCATGGCATCTCTTATTGCCTAAACTATAAACTTTGTCTAAACTGAGAATTGCCACCAAACATCTCAAGAACAAAATGTTGACCATTTCCGCACTACACTGTTATAGTGCTACTATTCCACTTTCAACCACCTGTGGAATTCCAGGGTTTATATTTATATTGTCATTTCCCTTGACTTGAACCATTTCATCCTGAAATGAACACTACTAACTGAATTCAGCCAGTGCAGATGGGGAAAATGTTGTGTTCTTTCATTTCTGAATGACTTACTAAACTTTGCAGATATCTTAATACCCAGAATGGGAAGAGTTTGCAGTTTTTAAAGAAAACTAAATGTGGAATGTGCCAAAACTAAATTGGCACATTTCCCCATTTTTATCCTATCGGACTGTCCTTGTTTCACCTTCTCGATAAAAATCACTAGATAAGCTTTTGAGGAACCTCAAAACACAGGCCAAAGAACCCAGTGCTCTGCAATAGCTGAAGTTTAATTTGCTGCTTTGACACTTTCCTCTTGGGGACTCATTTTCAGTTGCCATCACTGTAATAAGCTAATTTAGTCAAGTCTTGCTGTTCAATATTTAACACTGTAGATACCTTAGCCTTGCACATCAAGCCAGGGCACATAAGGATTTGTGTTCACTTTCACATTCCCGACAATGTCTGGTTCCACTAAGCACATGGCTGTTGAGATTAACAGGCTGCTGCAGAGCTGAGCTCCCTGCGGAGAGCGATTTGAAGGATGCAGCTGTGAGCCGAGGGAAATCTATATTAGGAGACACTACTTCCAGCAGTGATGGATCACAGGAGAAACCCCAAGAAGAGAAAGGAAAAGGAAACCATGTCATGTTTGGTAGGTCATATTTGAATTAAAGGCAGCCATATCTTAGCTTTTGGAGACCCAGCATGGTCTAGTGGTTTAAGTGGCTGACATTACAGCATTGTTGGCTAGTCCTTTTCCCTGCCCTACTGCTCCTGATTGGTCAGGGAAGGTTATTTTTTTTAAGCCATACTAGTACAGCAATGTTGTAATGGCATGCCACACCAGTACACTATTGCATTTTCACCTTATAACACTAAAAAATGTATTTTAAAAAAAATAAAAAAAAATTAACTCAAAGGAGAAATTGAAAATAAACACAGAGAGGTGATAGATTTTGAAGTTATCATGCCATGGGAGTAGCTGAGGGAGAGACAACCTGGGCACGCCAATGCCTACCGACTGCTGGATTGACGATGACAGGAAGCGCTTTCAAGTGCTATTGCAGAACTGCACTGAGACGGCTGATGGGATTGTAGTGCTAAAGGAGGCTCTTAATGGATTTTTTTTCTGGAAATAATATAAGGCTGATTTCCAATGCTTGGGAATGGGATAGCAGCTGGATAGCGACAACGTCGTGCAGTAGCATGACGCATGGGCCATTTCTGCACTAGCCTGTTATAGCACGATGATTCCACTTTCAACATCCTCTGGAATCCTGGAACCCCAGGATTCCAGAGGATGTTGAAAGTGGAATCATCGCGCCATAACAGGCTAGTGCGGAAATGGCCCTGGATAGGGAACAACCTGTTGCTGTGGTGGGATGGCAACATCCAGTGGCGGAGCTTGGAATGCATGGAGAGGGTGGGTGGGAGAGGGTGGAGCTACAGCACAGGGGCACGACCATGGTGCATGGGGGCATGGCCACGGTACATGGGGGTGTGGCTGCAGGGTATGGAGGTGTGGTCACAGCACACGGAGGCATGGCTACAAGCTGGGATGCCCCAAAAACATTGCTGCCCGGAGTGAACTGTACCCATCACCTTCCTGTCCCCACGCAACTGGCAACATCATGCAGAAATGACCTATGTTGGGAATAAAGTTGAATACCTGAATAGCTAGATCCTGAAGCAGCTGTGGAACCGACAACATTAAAACCAAAGAGCTGTGCCTAAAACTGAAGGTAGATTTCCCACCCCATTATTCCAGAGCCCCTCATGGAGGGGAGATTACATTGCTATATGTGGCTGATAGGACAAGTGTACCAGTGTGAACACAATGACCCTAATCAAATTTGACAACACACACACACACACACACACACACACAGACATGGCTGTCTGGAAACAGCTTTTCTTTTCCTCAGAATACCACAGATCTCATGTAAAAAGTCATGCACATTTCTACACAGAATAATGACCCAAAAACACCTGGGGATGGGTGAATACTGGGCAAAACCTGCCCAAAATTTGTGCCACAGATTGTGGTACACATATGCAATTCTTTGCATTGTTCTTCTCCTTGCTCACTGCCTACAGGTCTTCAAACACAGAAATCCCAAAGACCCCACCGATACAGAAAAGAAGTGTTGCTGGTTTGTCGAGGTGGTTGACTGAAGTAGCTGTTTTTATGTCCAAGGTGCTCGACAGAACCAGAATCTCCTTCTTTGTGCCGACTGTCGCAACCCCCGTGTCTGTAACTGGATTTCATTATGGAAATGCAGTTTGAAAAAAATGGCCACAGGCAGAAAAATCCATTAAGATGTTTTGTATTGCTTTACATATTCTTCTGCGATAAAAATGGGCCCTCTATAGCTTTCGCCTAAAGGACGCACCAGATGGATATGGAGGAGATTATACTAAAGATGGACATCATCAACAAAATAAAATAGCAGGGCTAAGGGAAGGGTGGGAGAAATGTATTTGTGTTTGCCTAGGACGTTATCTTTAAGGAAAAGGAGATAGAAGGGTGGACAGACACCTCATCAAAAGCTAATTGTTCATGGAGAGCAAAAAGAGATTCTCCAGAATGAGGGCTGTATGTGGCCCAAAGGGCCATCTTTTTTTCACTGCCCCCTCTATTGGCCTTTCCTAGATTCCCAGAATCCAGTCCCCCACCCCCAAATACGTTTGGTTCAAAGCTGATTATTTCTACCCCAGAACCAGTGCAGGGTAGTGGTTGAGTGTTGGATGAGGACACTAGGGCCTTTTCCACACTGGGCGAGGGAATCGCCCCATGCCGCTACTCACCGGACCTTTTGGCAGTCCGGTCCACGGTGCTCCGGAGCAGTGCATGCTCATCTTGACCAACTGCTGAAGTTCACCAGCCAAAAGCCCACCCCTGGCAGATCGCAGGCTCACACCAATGCGAGCCTGCAAATCTGCGTAAGGGAGCAGGCTCGCAGCAGCGCACTCCGTGCTTTTGAAAGACTTGTTTTTAGCGGTCTTTCAAAAGCACGCTGGACGACCACTCAGGGTCGTTCCGGGGCAGGCTGGGGTGCAGATCTACTTTAAGTAGGTCTGACCCAGTCCACTCCCAGGTGCAGACGTCCTCCCTGAAGGACGCTCTGCGCCATTTTAAAAACCCCGTGTTGAAATGGCCATAGATTAAAATGTAGTACATAACTAAAATAGAGTGACCATGGTGTAGTGCAGAGCTTTCCAGACTTTTCATGTTGGTGACACACTTTTTTAGACATGCATCATTTCATGACACAGTAATTCCAGTTTTACTAGCAAACTGGAGGTTAAATGAATCCCTTATAAGAGATACAGACACATACATAAATTGTAATAACAGAATGTATGGGGACGCAACATATCTCATGAAAACCTTTCATATATTTTTAAAAATATATGATTTATAATACCATACATTTCCAAGATTATAGGCAACACACATGCACACTTCAGGGAACACACTAACATGTTGCAGCACACCATTTGGAAAGCCTTGGTGTAGTGATTTGAGAATTGGACTATGATCCAGGGTTCAGTTCTCCACTCAGCCATGGAAACCCACTGGGTGATCTAGGGCATGTCACATACTTTCAGCCCCCAGAAAACTCCATGATAAGTTCACTTTATGGTCACCATAAGTCAGAAATGAGTTGAAGGTACACAACAACAGCAACATAACAAAAAACCCCACATAAAACCTAATGATGATGATGATGATGATAATAATAATAATAATAGTAATAGTAATAGTAATAATAATAATAATAATAATAATAATAATAATAATAATAATAAATATACATTTTGTTTGTTACCTGCCTGTCCCCAAGGCTCAAGGCAGGGTACAGAATAGATAGAGCTAAAAGTCATCGTTAAAATACACATAGGACAGTTAATTACAAATATACTATAAGATATATCGCAATTAAGAGTACAATTAAAATACAATTAAAAGCACATTTAAAACTAGACTGGGTAGGCTGCTGGAAGAAATAAGTCCTTAGTTGTTGTTTTTTAAATCTGGTCAGCATGTTTTGCTGTTGAATCTCTTCCACCAGGTCATTCCACAGTCTAGGCGAAGCCAATAAGAAGGTCCTCTGGGTGGTATTGACAGTCTAGTCCTGGCCGGTTTAAGTAAATGGCTCCCAGAGGACCTGAATGTATGGGATGGATTATATGGGAGGGAGTGATCCTGCTGGTAACTTGGACCCAAACCATGTAGGGCTTTAAAGATAATAACCAACACTTTGTACTTTGCCTGGAGACTAATTGGCAGCCAGTGGAGTGATTTTAATATTGGTATGATGTGCTCACTCTTTGCTCTTTCTGTAATCAACATGGCTGCCATATTTTGGACCAGTTGGAGTTGCCGAACTTGGTACAAAGGTAGCCCAATGTAGAGCGCATTGCAGAAGTCCAGCCTTGAGGTTACCAGCATATGCACAACCATCTTTAGGTCATCCACTTCTAGGAAGGGGCAAAATTGTACCAGCCGAAGTGGGTACGAAGAACTTCTGTCCGTCGCATCTCTCTGAAATGACATTTGGAGGAATGGATCTAGGAGCTATCCCAAACTACCAAAATATAAACACATAAATCTAAATTAAAACACAACTAGTACACGTGAACGTCTTCTCTACATAACTTGAGAATATACCACTTTAAGAGTCATAGGCCCTTTTCGTACGGGCTTTCTCTCGCGAAATAGCCCCGTGAGCCTCGCGGGAGTGGGAGCATCGCTCTGCACGACGCACTCCCACTTCTGCGGCACTCACGGGGCTGAAGTGGCGCGAGCGTGGATTTTTTTTATTTTCGTCTTGAAGTGAAAATAAACAGCACCCGCACAAGGCTCCCGGCAGCGTCCCGTACTTACCGGAGTGCAGAGCGCCGTCGCAGGCAGGCCTGTCGTGCTTCCTCCCCGCTTCTGCCCCCTGCGGCGCCTACAGCTCTCAGGGGGCGCTGCGGAAGCTGGGGGCATGGCTGAACAGCACCTGTCATGCAAGAAGACTCCATGTGCATTAAGGAGGTGGGGGAAGCGGCGGCGTTGCAGGAGAGTGTTCTCGTGTGAGCCGCCCTCCTCCGTTGCACAAGCGCCGGTGCTGTGAAAAGGGCCATAGTTTAAAATGGACCGGGTAGGCCTGCCGGAAGAAATAGGTCTTTAGTACTTTTTAAAATTCAGACAGCATGTTTAGCTGTCAAATCTTTTCTGGTAGGTCATTCCACAGTCTAGGGACGGCCAACAAAAAGATCCTGTGGGTGACCATTGAGAGTCTAGACCTGGCTAGTGTAAGTAAATGTTCCCCATAGGACCTGAGTGTGAAAGTCAGATTGTATGGAATGGCTAATGAGCTATCGCAACAGCTAGGTAAGTCCCGAGAAAGATAACAGGGGAACCCAAGTAGAGTTCCACATGCATCCATGTAACATCTTGGCCAACATAAGTTCATGCAGGAGGGTTTCTGCCTTGATGTCTATTGTATGTGGTCTTTTATTTACTGTTAACTGCTAAATTCTATACCAGCTCTCTGAGGCTCTCTCACACATGTGTACATGGGAGAGGGCTGTTTTTTGGAAGTCCTCCAGAGCCCCAATTACTTGAATCTTGCTCGTGTCAGAGAGTATTTAGGAGATGAAGATGAGTGTGCAATCCTGACTGAAAGCCATCTAGGCCAGGGGCCATTTTCGTACCCTGTGGCCATGATTGCCGTAGACTAATGATGCTCTGAATGAAGATTTATCCCCAGTGTTCATTATGAAGCTGAAAGAAGGGGCTGAAAGGAAATTAATTTGCAGCCGAGAAACAATAGCGCATCTTAATAACCAAGAAGGGTAAAAGGAAGAACTGACGACCTCAGCTCGTAAAAGTTTTTGGCATTGCTTTAATGCAGAAGCTTTTCATCTGCATCCCACCTTCAGAAGTCGTCTGTCTCCAGACTCCCTTTGAGTTCTGCGCTTCCATTTCTGTCCTAATTACCTTTGGTAGAGAGAAATTGCTATTGTGTCTTTGCAAAGGGTTGTGTCTCTTTAGATGCACAAATATACCCCCATATAAATACACACACACACACACAAATGCGGACTTACGCACACGTGCACACACATGCACCCAAACACATGTGTTTCTTAAAAATTTATTATCGCAGCTACCAAATTCAGCTCTGAGTCTTTTGTTTCAGCGCTTTCTCCATATGCCGCTATTTAATATTTAATCAGCTCCACCTCGTCAGAATGGTGGCTGGCCTCATTAGATAATTAATGGCACGCCTGCATCTCATTTGCTTCACTTGATACATCTGCAGCCAGTAATTAGAGCAGGAGTTTATTAGAGGCGCTGGCTTCATTTCTTTGAGAAGCAAAGCATTCCTTTGATGGGAGGCCCTGGGATTGGCATATGCAGGCCAGCCCTCTCCTCCTGTTTAGGAGTGTGCTTTTGTTTACAGATATATATATATATAGCTAGCTACAGTTTTGCAATGCTGTACATCCTAGCAGTTCCAGGAACAGTTGGTGGTGAAAGATTTGCCTTTTTATAATTTAGGAGATAATTGGGTAATTCAGTGCATGAAAGCAACTGCAAAGCAGTTGGCCAAATTGGCTAGTGGTACAAATCTGGTTGACAATTTGTTCTTTTATAGCATTTTTAATAGATTTAAACAAAAACAAAAAAAAAACTCACCTCCCCATAAATACAGAAATGATGCAAGTGAACAAGAGCAGTGTGTCAAAGCTGCAAAAAATTGGGCATTCTGGCTTCAGGTGATTTCCCCCATTTTTTATTTTAACTGTCTGTGTTCTGCTTAAAAGAGATTGGCTGGAATTCATGATCATGGTTACAAATGTGTAACTTAGAATATACACAATCTCTAGATATTCAATAGTTTAGGTTGTGGTTTCTAAGACAGGGTTCCCTGAGCCCCCTAGGGTGCTAAAAGAGGTTGCTAGGGGTCCCAGAAAAGGTTGTGGCTGAAAGAAGTACAGTTTTTTAAAAAAGTAATTTTTATGCGGAGGTCCCATAAGACTTGTTATCCCAAGGTTTTCTCCTGGTTGACAAAAGCTGGTGCACAGAATACAAAGGGATCTTGAAAGTCCCCCAATCCTGATTCAGTGGGCATCAGCCACTGATAGGAATAGGAGTCTGTTTGTCCACCAAAGCATAATGGACAGACATTTCCAGTTATCTCTGGTGCAAGGAAGAATTGTGATAGAGATCCTATTTCTGACTGCCATACTGGAGATCACTGGCAGAGGGGGGGTGGAAACATCACCAGAGAATGAGAAAGAGGAGAACAGGCCCCTGATCACTCTCAGTGGCTGATGCCCAGTAGACTACTATGGGGGGCATTGGGCCAGGAGAGACCGCTTACTTAAGAAGCAGAGCTAAAATTTTGAGATATCCTATTGGTCCCTCCAGGTTTTTTTTTCTTTAATCCCCCCATTTTTTGTGAAAACTCTCACAGTGAAGATATATCTCAAGCTTTTCTTATTCATGAGAAGAAAATTTGTGAGGAACCTAAGGGAGCGTTCTTATATTTGAGGAAAGATGCTGAGAAGACATGCCATCTCTCTGAGTTTAGGAACTTTCTCGATGTGTAGAGAACTCTACGCATAGGATGAGTAGAGAAGTTCTCCTCGTAAATGCTTACTGGATGTCTGTCAGGGGAAGAATGAAGGTGGCCTATTGTTTTTTCTGTGAGTGGGCCTCCCGTCTTCAACCTGATGGCTTCCACTATTCATTATTTCATCTCAGTGTGTAGAGGTGGTCATGTACACGCCAGTGTTTCTTAGAAGTTGGTGTCCTGAAGTTCCAAAACTCTCATAAATAAGAGTAATGAAAGATCCCCAGACAGTCTCAACTTGATGGCAATGGTGGTCTCTTCCAACTCTATGATTCTATAAATCTCTTGTTATGACATTCAAGGGGTTTAAGGAGGTTTTCTTGTGTGCCTTCAAATTGTTTCCAACTTATGATGATCCTAAGATGAACTTCTCATGGGAGTTTCTTGGCAGGATTTGATCAGAGGGGGGTTTGCCTTTGCCTTCTTCTGAGGCTGAGAGAGTATGACTTGCCTAAGATCACCCAGTGGGTTTCCATAGCCAAATGGAAATTGGAAACCTAGTCTCCCAGAGGCCTGGCTCAACACTTAAACCACTACATTTATTTAAGGAGGGACATACTATATTTAAAACACTTTTCAAACTTGATGGGAAAATTGGGTTAAGCTACTGTCTCCTGGAATCTGAGTCACCCACTTTTAAGGACTTCTATTGACTCCTTTTGTCATCTGACCTCTTCCAGCCATTGTCATGCCTCCCCCTGTGTTGGAAAGCTACCACAATGGGCAGAAGCAGAATACAGTTAGCATGAATGAGGTAACATGGGAAAGCATCAACACTATAATTCCAGATTCCCCTGTAAACATTTGCTTAGAACATGTTTAGCCAACATTATGTTGGAACTGGGAAGAGAAGAAAAACATCTCCACGAATTACTCCAATGTGGAGTGGTAGAGAGAAGAGGAATCACACAAACAAGACCCCATCAGCAGAATTTACCTCCTGAGAATTGGAAATACTAATAAACCTGCCAAGATTAACACAAGTTTGCTACGTGGCACTCCCTGCCTTCCTTCTTTTCTCCGAGGAGATATAATAAACCCGAGTTAAAGGCCTCTCCCCAGAGAATTCAATCTAACATAGCATGCGATTTGCAGCTTCTCATTCTTTTGGGGAAGGGGGAAACATCCAAACTTCATGGAACATTGTGTCTCATTTAATTTTGATCAGGGATCTCTGGAGGACTGGTAACAGGAGAGAGGAGGGATTGAAACTGTGGCCTGTATAATCACCCAACGGAAGAGACAGTGAGATGGGGGAGATCCAGTTACATTTGCCAGAGATTTCAGACACAATGAGTCTACCAGCTTCAGATGAAGGGCAAAGCCATAAGTTTACAATCATGTGCAACGCCTCTGTGATCCGATCTGTCCACTTTGTCTTTCCTGCACCACTTTGATGGGAGATAGGATACCATCAGAAGCCTGAGAGGCAAGTGCTGGTAATAATCTAACACAGAGAATCTACAAGCCTTCTTTCTAGTAAAGACCTGCCTTCCATCCCTTTCCCCATGGAACAGCAGAGAGGAATAGCATCCCGTTCACATCCATACCTCTGACATGAACTTAAATCACTACTTTGCTCTCCAGCATTTTGCATTCCTAGAACCCAACAATCAAAGAAAAGGCAGATAGACTTCAGACCTCTAAGCCAGGAAGGTCAAGACTGTTTGTGGTCTGTAACCAACTTGACTACTCTCCAAATAGGAAACAGTTATCTATCTACTAACAGTAGATAGATAACTACTAAAAGTTTATTTGTTTGTCAGGCAGGCGAAGACCTCATATGATTGACTGCCTAGGAAGATTCTATGGAATCCTGGCATTGGCAGTTTAGGGAAGGGGCCTTTAGAATCCTCCGCAAGAGAGCTCTGAATAGGCCAGTTGCTATGGAGATGAGGCCTAGCAGCAAGGAGGAGAGCAGTGTATTCCCTCAAGAACCCAACCTCTGTATGTTAATAACTCTGAATACAGATTGGATCAGGGAACAAGGGGAAAAGTTACAGGTATTGGACAAGACAGTTTGGGGGATTAGAGACACAGGATCTCAAATCTTTCTAACAAGTATTACGTATGAGAAAATGAAATACTGGGCAATGCTGCGTATATACGCTAGTGTGTGATAAGTGTAAGTACACTTATCTAAGTAGCTGATGTAGAATACTGGCCATTGTATCCAGTGTAATCTCAAGCTTAAAAGCATTATGGGCATCTCCGTGTAGATTGTTCCCCAAACATTCCATCTTCTGAATTTTCATGTGTTCTTTCTTTAAAAAAAAAAAAGTCTAAATTTTCATAGATATTTTTTAAAAAAAGAAATGTTGGGAGTGAGTAGAAAACAAAAACAATGACTGCACAATGTTTGTCTTCCATGGTCTTTGCTACCCTGAATCAGAGGGATGAATTTCTGGCCAGTTGGTAGCCTTTGATGGCAGGCAGGAAAAATATCTCAATTCTTACTCTCTGGTGAAGATTTTTATTCCCATTCCCTTGGCCAGTGTCCTCAAAAAAGTTGGGAATCAAAGATCAGGTGATATTTTTTCAGGCAGTGTCAGCAGCAGAGTCAGATCAATGGCCTGAAAAATTGACTAGCTTTTATCAATAGGTCGAAATGTGTAATGGGTACCATGTATCTATATTTGGGAAAGCAATTTGTTGAGAGTACTTCTACTTCTTCCATGGTGGACTAGCCCCTGAATTTTTCCCTTTTAGAAAATATTGCATCTAAATCACTGGCATTTGTCTGAACACAAAGAGGGCAAAATGGGTAGTGGGGACACGGGTATAATTGGATCTCTCATTATCCCTATCCATTGGTGTCAGAAGGCTTCTTGAGTTGAGAACAATGACACACTCAGCCACATGAAGTTACAAAATCCTTAGCAGACCATTGCATAAAGGTCTCCAAAGCTGCCAGATATATGGGAATAGCTTGCATATGTACCTGCATCTCTACCATCCATTTAGTCATCTGCATGTTATGGTGGGCAAACAAACCGCATCTCATCATATTCCCCACGTGGACACGGAGCTCAATGGAACCCCTAAACACGACATAGGAAGAAAGGAAGGAAAGAAAAACAAAGAAAACACACACACAAGGCAACTTTAGCCAAACAATCTCTCCGGGTGTCAAAACTGTGTGCAATATAACCTACTAACAGTCGTGATAAGGAAGGATGATTTTATTCTTCCACGCTTCCCCTTTTATATCATTTTCATGCTTACATAAAAGAAAAGATTCATGCATCAGCATTAGCAGTTTTTAAACAGAGGCTGGATGGCCATCTGTCAGGAATGCTTTGATGGTGTGATCCTGCATGGCAGAATGGGATTGGACTGGATGGCCCCTGCAGTCTCTTCTTCCAACTCTATGGCCATTTCCACACTGGACTGTTATAGCGCTATTATTCCACTTGCAACATCCTATGGAATCCTGAGGTTTGCAGTTTCGGGAGGGTCCCAGGATTCCATAGGATGTTGCAAGTGGAATAATAGCACTATAACAGTCCAGTGCGGAAATGGACTCCGATTCTTTGATTTCTTCACCTGATCAAGCTTATGGTTATTAAAGTGGCTTTTAGGGGGAAGGTGGGCTGGAAGATGTTACTTAGGCCCTTTCAGCATCTTACCTTATCACATTGTCTTCAGGTTGCAATCCCAGCAGCGCCTCTGCTGGGAAAGGGGTGCAACGGGAATGCTCGCCGTCACACCAAACTGGCTCCCTGAGCACAATGAACACCCCTTCCGTCTGCAGCGCAGCTGGGCACGTTCTGTGGCAGGAAGGGCCTCCATCACACTTCCAAGCCTTCTGCAGGACAGGTAAGTGCAATCGGAGTGTTGTGCAATCGGGGGTCATTAACAGGGAAAACCCACCAACGATTTACCCCACTATTGCCCTAGCTGGCAACAGGAGAAGAATGGGATGAAAATGACATCATGCAGAAGGATCATCACAGTCCCACTCCTCTCACATCCCCATGCCGGGAGGATGCCACAGTTTGCTGAAAGGGCCTTAGTTATGAATACATAACAAAATAGCTGATATAGGATTCAAGTGAATATCATCATTTTTTGATTATTTTACAGAAGTACTTGTTGGCTTTTGCTATTCAATTAAAAACCTGCTTGCTGTGTTGATGGACAGCCAACAATGTGATGGATGCTTGAACTTTTTTTCTCCATCGGTAGATCATATCTGAAGGGTGTCATCACAGCATGTTAACTGCTGGTAGACACCACTGCCCATGGAAATAAAACTGGTTTGACATTTTTGGATAGCATTACCTACTGGAATTTTGTCTAAGTAGTGACCAATGTTGGTATCCATTGTTTTCTTTTTATTAACCAGCTTAATCACAGAAACTACATACAGCCACCAAGAGCAATGGACTCCTTTTACCATGGAAGTTTAGCATGCAAGCCTATTCTCCCTCTGTGGGCTTCTTGGGGCCATCATAATTTGCAGTCCCCTGGAGAAGATTCCCATTCACAATTGGAAAAGAGGACCTCTGTCAGCACCCTTCTCACTGTGATGGTGGATATTTCTGACAGTAATAGAAAGAGGGGAGGAAAAAGCTGTTCTAATGGTTTTTCAGAGATGTATCTTAACCCACAGGATACAAAGACTGCTGATGCCCCCCCCACACACACACTCTTAAAATGGAACTAAAATCTGGAACTGGTTAGTATAAAGAGGAAAAGCTAATAGGAACTAGGATGTGATAGTTTCACCACCACAGACTCTCTCCCCACCTGAACGCCATAGAACTGCTCTACTTGAGATGATATTTGTCTAACCCTACTAAAACGTAACTTCAGAATTCCGGCATATGCATTGTCTGAGCAGGATGGAACAAATTTGAATCAGGGAGTCCCCATCTGACTTGGAGAGTTCATTGTTGTTGTTGTATGCCTTCAAGTCATCTCTGATTTATGGTGATCCTAAGGTGAACCTACCATGAGGTTTTCTGGGGCTGAGAGTGTGTGATGCACCCAAGGTCACACAGTGGGCTTCCATGGCTGAGCAGGGAATTGAACCCTGGGGAATTTCTGTACTACTGCGTTTCTGTACTGCTATAGTGCTATTATTCCACTTCAACATCCTGTGGAATTCTGGGATTTGTAGCTTACTGAGGCCAAAGAGCTCACTGGCTGAGAATTCTAAATGCTCCTCCCCATGCTGCAATTCTCAGGATTTGATAGAATTTTGAAAGTGGAATAATAACACTATAACAGTGTAATGCGGAGATGCCCTTAGTCTCCTAGGTTGTAATCCAAAGTTCACACCACTACAGTTTGTTGGCTGCCTGTTTGGTTCATAGCTTCTCCTTATCCACAAGCTTACCAGGTAACCTTAAGGGACAAAAGCAACTTTCCAGAGTCTCTTTCAAACAAATAAGAGAGAGAAGAGCCCCGAAGGATCTGGGACTCTGACTGTCTGAAGCGAGTAAAATGATATCTAAGGGCATGAGGTATTTATCATAATCTCCACCTTGACAATTCTAGATGATGAACATACCTGAGCATTACTTTGAAGAATGAACTTGTATTGTAGAATCAAAAGCTGAAAGGGCTTTCGTTGTTGGTGCTGCTGCTATTGCTATTGCCGCCTGACTAAAGCCAAGCTGCAAGTCAACTTGTTTTGAAATTTCATTTCCAAATTCAGGTGCCAAACCAAGAAAAAGTGACAGAAAAGTATTGGGGAGAATATTAGTGAAAGGATTAAGGGTTCTTGTCCTGTAAATGACAGTATGGTGGCTTTTTCCTTATGCTTATTCATTTATTTATTTATTTAGGCTACCATTTATTTATTCTATTAGGCTACCGTTTAAGTGGCAGCAAAAGCTGTTGGCAAAAGTTGGCCCAGAAAGCTCCAAATGTCACATGATATTGAGACCTTCTGGGAAATAATGGTGTTCCCTACCCAGTATCTACCATTTTTTGTGGTGGCCACCCAGAAGGCCAACTTACGGGTTCATGTGAGCTGGTTGGGATGCCATCTGATGGACCTGCAGTGGCAGCAGGTATGGTTGCCATTTGCCTTTTCCCCCAAAATTTAGTGCCCAGGAAATTGTGTCACTTCATGGTCTTTTTGTTCATTTTATTTTTTTAAAGTTTTCACCATGGTGGGACAAGGTAGGGTGTGGATAAGACCATAGACTAGAATCTTGACCTGTGGAAGGCCAGCTCCTCTAATGAACTGAAACAGCTTGATATTCATGGAATGTATGGTTCACAGAGGCAGCTAGAAACATCTGTTCAGAGCTTGAAAAAGTTACTTTTTGGAATGAAACTCCCAGAATCCCCCAGACAGAATTCTGAACTAGTCTTTCCAATCTTGTAGAATACAAGCCATTACATTTTGAGAGCCGGTTGGTTTTAAGTATGTGATAATATATAAGTGAGGGAAGGTGAAGCCAATTCAGAGTGAAGGCCATGTATATGGATAAACGCACACCATGGCAAGAGATATCTCCACCACCATCACACTCCAAGTATAGCATTTCAGCGTCTCCTGAAACAACCGCAAAAGTGAAAAGGAGAAGAAACAAAATACCCAGTGAGAGTTTCTACTAACCCAAATCTTTCCTAACTCCAAAAGTGACATTCCCTTGGAATGTTTTAACCTGCCAAGACACAATTTTGTGCCAGCTTCCCACCTTGTAATGGTAGACTATGCCCTCCAAGCCTCCATTTCTAATCTTAAATGGTAGGAAATGAACATTCCTTTTTATTCAAACATATGGCACTTTATCAAACTTGTATATAAATTACCTGATTCTTCATACCACCGATATTCCTCCAATTGCTTTAATAGACCATAAAAATGGTAATACCATGGTAAACCGTTAAACACTTCGCCATTTAGCCCAGCAGTATTCCTTGTTTAATAGTTTTTACTCATTTAACACTTACGATTTGTAACAGAGTAAATCTAATTTTAAAGTAGGCTGAGGAAGTGAAGCCACCTCCGGGGAATAAATCTATACTACCTTACCTGGAGGGCAATATTAATTGCTCTCTACACCCAGAGCAGGCTTAAATGAAGTCAAGCTCCAAGGATTACTAATGAGTGTGGTTTCCATTGTACATGCTCAAAGTCTTTGGAAAGGCTATTTTCTTTTCTGGAGAAAGGAGCCAAAACACAAAGCCCTTGAAATCTCTCTCTTACTAATGCCTTTAAGTTATTAACAACGAGCAGCCGGCTTTGCTAGGGCATTGATGATAACACTGGTTTATAAATGGTTCTGTGTCCATGAGAAACTATGTCCTCTGCTTGGAGACTCCTCATATCCCAGTCCATATTTACTTCTCACCTTTGTATTCTTCCTTCAAAGTAGTTTTCCTGGACCTCCCTTGTCCATTGTAGGGATGTGAAGAAATCCTACAGAGATGTTAAAACCAGGTTATAGAATCATAGAATCATAGAAATGTAGAGTTGGAAGAGACCACACAGGCCATCCAGTCCAACCCCCTGCCATGCAGGAACATCCTCAAAGCACTCCCTACAGATGGCCATCAAGCCTCTGCTTAAAAACCTCCAAGGAAGGAGACTCCACTACACTCCGAGGCAGCAGATTCCATTGCCGGACAGCCCTGACCGCCAGGAAGTTCTTCCTGAGGTTCAGGTGGAATCTCCTTTCCTGCAGCTTGAATCCATTGCTCCTTGTCCTGGTCTCTGGAGCAGCAGAAAACAAGCCCCCTCCTTCCTCTACGTGGTATCCCTTCAAATATTTAAACATGGCTCTCATGTCCCCTCTTAACCTTGTCTTCTGCAGACTAAACATACCCAGCTCTCTAAGTCTATCCTCATAGGGCTTCATGACTTCCAGGCCTCTCACCGCTTTGGTCGCCCTCCTCTGGACTTGCTCCAGCTTGTCAATATCCTTCTTGAATTGGGGTGCCCAGAACTGGACACAGTATTCAAGATGGGGTCTAACCAAGGCAGAGTAGAGTGGTACCAGTACCTCCCTCGATCTAGACACCATACTCCTATTGATGCAGCCGAGAATTCTATATATAGAATCACATCTCAACATGGTGCACCAACATTTGGAGAATTCCACCACTCTCTCATAAGATCTCACCTCCATCAGGCAACAGAGGTGCCAGGTTCTTGCTTCTGTAATGTGCACAAAAGATATTTTATGCAAAACTCCCATCACTTTGCAAAGCTTTGTGTCGCACAGACACAAATATCTTCTCCAGTGCTGCGAGAGGTTATTTGCCTATCATGACTTTTACTACAAGGCACCCATTATTGGTCAAGATCCTATGCGGATTTAGCTTAGGATAAATACACAGCAAAGTAGTTAGGCTGAATTCCACAGTTGCGGAACTGATTGTACAATTCCATAGTCATTCTAGCCCATTTCCACACTACACTACTATAGTGCTATTATTCCACTTTCAACATCCTATGGAATCCTGGGGTTTGCAGTTGAGGGAGGAGCATTTAGAATTCCCAGCCTGAGAGCTCTTTGGCCTCGGGAAACTACAAACCCCAGAATTCGACAGGATGTTGAAAGTGGAGTAATAGTACTATAACAGTGTGGGGCGGAAATGGCCTAGGACTGAACTCCCGAGACATATAGATATTCTGTGATGGAGTGATTAGTCTTCTAATAAAAACAAATAGAGACACAGATACCTCATCTCCTTCAGGAATAAGGGCAGAGAGTTTCTATGTTGCTCTGAACCCTTATCACATTTATTTTAAATGTTACAAAGAGTAGTAAATTACAACTGGCTGAAGGACGACCACAATATTCTTTCACAACATCCTTTTGTAACATCTTCCTTTCTCCCACACACTTTCCTCCTTTCCCTCCCCAGCTCTCTCTTATTACACCTTAACTTTCACTTGATTTTGCATCTCCTCTTTGATTTTTTTTTAAAAAATCCCTCTCTTCTTTGCTTTCCCCCTGTGACAGGTAACTGTTGGTTATAATAGAAAAAGATAAGGAAGCTCCGTTAGCTTGATAATGATGTACCATTATATTATGATCCATTTTCTAAATAAGATTCATCGGGGAGGCTGAAAAATTAATATACACATTTGGTGCTTTGGTGGTACTGCACTGAAAGAACATTTTGTACTCCTCTCCGGAAAACACAAAGTGATAGATTAATCTACAAGAGGTACAAGTGGGATTTCACTGTTAACTTTAATGGCTAATTTCTTATGTCTCTAATTATGACTCAGCTCAGGCAAAAATTTAATTCATTTCTGGAGTTGGCTTGGTGGAATATTGAAGCCTTCTCCTAAATGAAGCTGGAGTCAAAAGTTTTCTAGGAGTGGTGAGTGTGGTGTCATTGTCCTTGAAGTTCTTCCCATGTATTCCACTTCTTCACCTTCTTGGGTCCAACAGGTTGGAAGGTTTTTTTGGTTAAGCAGGACCACTGACAATTTCTGAACTCCCTTCGCTACAAATCATCATGACTGAATCTGCGTGTTTTATGTCTTGCTTCTGTGGCTGTTATATATAGAATCTACCTGGACACGACTCAAGTGTCAGGACCAGGACAGTCAGCATAGGAAAAGAAGGATCCATCCTCCTAAAGCCCACTGCCTAAGCCGTTTGCTGTTCCCCTCCAAGAAGTGCACCCTCGCTTTGGGCTTGAGACATATCATCATGTGACCAGTAGGCAATAAGAGATGGAAACATTGCTCAAAGTCATAAAGTTTCTGAATGAATGGGTTATGTGACTGAACCAAGGGCAGCAAGTCAGTCATTGAAAATATACAAGTCATGAGCTGAGTAGAGTCAATGCATCATGTATTGCTGAGTTGAGTCCAAGCTGAGTCACCGAAGTGATTTGAGTCCAGCTTAAATCCAAGTCAATTGACTTGAGTCTAACACCCTTTTCGCACGGGCCTTTGCTTGCGCGACAGCCCCGTGAGCCTCGCGGGAGTGGGAGTGTCGCTCCGCACGACGCACTCCCACTTCCGCCGGGCTCACGGGGCTGAAGCGGCACGAGCGCGGGTTTTTTGATTTTCGCGTCCAAGCGAAAATCACCCCGCGCTCGCGCAACGCTCCCGGCGCCCACCCGCACTTACCTTTCGTGCGGAGCCTCTGGGAGCCGGCCGGGTCGCGCTTCCTTCCCTCTGCCCCTGCGGAAGGAAGGAGTGGGGTGGGGAGCTAGCGCGACGGACGCGACGCCTGCTTCGCGCACGCGGGGGGAGGGAATCCAGCGCGACGCCTCCCGCTTCGCACGCGCGGGGGGAATCCGGCGTGAGGTCTCCCGCTTTGCACTGGGGGGAGGGCGGCTTGTGCGGCAAGCCTCCTTTGGTGCCGCTTCCCCGCTCGTTCCTTCGCCTGCGGAAGGAAGGAGGGGGAAGCGGCAGCCTCCCGGAGGAGCCTTCTTGCGCTTGCCGGCCTCCCCCGCTTGCGCTAGAATCCTCAGTGAGAAAAGGGCCTACATTATTGGGGTATTGGGGTAATGCCCTTCTTTTGCCTCCACCTTATAGCTTGCCTCCCCCAAACCCAGGCAGGTTCATTTGAAAGGAAGCAGTCCCTCAGAGAGGCTGAAACCAGACCATATGGGGCTTTATAGGTCATAGCTAGCACTTTAAATTGTGCGGCAACCAGTGGAGCTGCAGTGACAAAAGAATCATATGCCCCTGTTAGCAACCTGGCTGCATCTCTTTGGACCAACTAAAGTTTCTGAACACTCTTCAAAGACACTCCCCAGAAAGCATGTAATCCAAACAGAATGCAACAAAGCTGTAGGTCACCATGGCCAAGTCATAGATCCTTAGGAATAGGCGCAGCTGGTACAAAAGTTGTATCTGGGCAAATGTGCTCTTAGCCATCATGAAAACGTGATCATCCAGATTCAGGGCTGAGTCCAGGAATACACCCAAACTGTGACCTTCTGTCTTCAGAGAGAATGTAACCTCACCCAGCACCAGTTGAATCTCTATTCTCCGCCCTGCCTTGTGAATGAGCAGGGGCACCTCTATCTTGCCAGGACTAAGTTTCAATTTGTTTGCCCTTGTCTGTTTCATTACTTTTTACAGGCACTGGTTTAGGATCAAAACAGCTTCCTTGGACTGAAGTGGAAAGGACAGATAGAGATCAGATAATGAAACAAGCACTGGATAAGCTCCTAGGGTGCTTGCGTTGTCTTTCAGAAGTCATTTATGCTGTGCTTCCACAACTCTCCTTTTAGGATCATTTTCAAAAATGGCCTGGTCCTTGTAACAGCAAATATATGATTGAAGCCTCTATTTTAGATCCAAAAGGCAAAGCCCTCCAAAAAAGGAGGTTCCACCATCCTCCACTGCAAACAGTTCTTAGTGCCAGGAAGTTGCTCCCAGTGTTTAGGTGGAATCTTTCTTGTTTCTTTTTTTAATATTTTTATTAACATAATATATATATATATATATATATATATATATATATATAAACACATGCAGAATGAAAAAGCAGGAAAAAAATAAATGTCGACATAATAAGACAGTCTTGATGCAATTAGTTTACAATTTACATCAGTATTTACTTAGGACAAGAAAGACAAAGAACACAAAAAAACTACCTCCCATTGACAATAATACAAATATAATCACTATATTGTTATATTGATATACTATAAACTATATGGAAACTGAAAAATAAAGAGCTTCCACTTGGGATGAGCTGACAGTCTTATTATTATAACTAATGTAATTAACCTCCCCATCATAAGAGAAGGGAAAGAAAAAAAAATCATTAGCTTTCCTTCTTGAAACTGGAATCCACTGGTTTGTTTATCGGTCTGTAGAACAGTAGAAAACAAGCTTGCTTGGGATTTAAAATAGAACTTAAAGCTTGAGAAAATTTGGAACAACTCCCCTTTTTGTTTTCTTGTTTTCTTCTCTTTTTTTCTCTTTTGTTTTTCTGTGTTTGTCTAATGTGTTTTATGCAGGACAGATTTATTATAGGTTGTATTAAGATTATTTATTAAAGAAAACAGGTTTGCTACTTCTGTCCTTTCATGGCAGCCACAAACTGGGTCAGTGTTTTAATCAAGCTGTTCATTTGCTGACTTACCGCACTAGCCCGTTATAGCACTATGATTCCACTTGCAACATCCTATGGAATCCTGGGGTTTGCCGTTTCGAAACGGCAAACCCCAGGATTCCATAGGATGTTGCAAGTGGAATCATAGTGCTATGACAGGCTAGTGCGGAAATGACCTTAGACCCACATATACACACAATCAGCACACATGTGAAACAAAGATTGTTTGCTCCGATATACCCCACTTTGCACACATTTACACTGAGTTGGCTCTTGCTACTTCAGTTTGTGTGTATGCCTGTTTTCCCCGGCTGTAGAAAAAGTGAGCAAGCTTGCATGGAAAATCAGATATACAAGGTCTCCTCTGAGGAATTTTCTTTAGCCTAAAGAGAAGGAACTGTAGCTCCAGCTCTCAAAGTTGCTGCTGCTTCCTTCTTGTCTATTTTTTTTTCTTGCCTCTGGGAGATTCCAGAAAAAGCATGCACCTTCTGTTTCATATGATGTTCTTGGCTTCCTCAGATGTGGAAAGAAACTGGGGATGGGGAGTCGGATGATGGCATGGCCTCCAGCACTTTGTTGACGAGCACACTCTCCGAGAGATTCATGTCTGCATAGAGGGTGCGTGTTGTTTCCAGTCTGCCCTTGAGCGGTGGATCAAGCGTCTTCCCTTCCGCTCCTCTCCTCTGCTTTTGAGAGGGAGTCTCGTCTTCAGGCAGCTGAAAGCATTAGGATTTGTTGTTGTCGTTGTTGTTGGCCAACAGTCACAGGTGGCTTTTCACATCTCCCCGCTTCCCTTGCTGTAGTTTCTGATTATTCTTAAAAATACCCAAGTTTTCTATGATGTTTCGACTTCTGCTTGAGAAGCAAAATGTCCAAAGGGGGAGCATCTATTAATTAACCAAAATATTTAAAGCAAATACGTTTCTGCATGATTCTCCTATGGCCTTTCTGCCCTACGCTCTTATAGTGCTATTATTCCACTTGCAACCTCCCATGGAATCCTGGGGTTTGCAGTTGAGGGGGGAGCTCAGCCAAAGAGCTCTTTGGCCTCAGGAAGCTACAAAGCCCAGAATTCCACAGGAGATTGAAAGCGGAATAATAGCACTAGAACAGTGCAGTGCAGAAAGGCCCTTAGGCTTGTAAGTAGGGATTGAAGACGTTCTGCTGAAAGCTGAAGTACTAGTGGAGGTTGAGGGAATATATGTCAGGGTAGCATGAGATAGCTCCTCAGAGCATGTGCAGAGTGCTGACAGGGCAGCGACATCCACCTGCAACCAAGCAGCTCCAGGCAGGCTAAAAAAGTTCCAGAGATTCATAGAGGTAAAACTCAGGGCTATTTATTTAGCAAAGCACACTGAGATTAGAGTTAAGGCTTCAGGCAGCATGGCAGGAAGCAATAAATGAGACAGAATGGAAAAAACCAAACAAGAAGCATGTCTGGATACATTCCATAAATTATCCATCAGAGCAGCATGACCACCAGAAAGTGACCCAAATGGTAAAGTACAGTGCCATACCCAAGCCTTTTTAAGAGTTTAACATCACCCCAGACCCTATGGGGTGATCAAATCACATTTACAGCAGGCACCCTTCTCATGTTGGTGCTTAGTGATGAGGTAAGGTCTTCCGAGACTGGCTAGCCAAAACATTCTTGCAGCCGCATTCAAGGTCACATCACCTCGTTCCTGCCATCCACTTAGAAAAATCTTTATGCACTCACATTGGATGCCTTGACAATATAGAGCTCCATCAACATATTTGATCAAATGTCCAAGAGGAAAATAGTTGGACAGATCTCTTCTGATGACCTCCCTGATCAATCTGGGCCTACTTGGGTCAGGGTGGAGCTTCCTGTGCTACTTTTCAGCAGATAGTATACAGCCTGGTGAAAATCATTGCACAAGGAGGGACTGCATACCTCTTTGCACAACACCAACAATGTTTACACAGGAAGATAGACTTACAGATCAAAAAGAAATATTTGAAGGGATGCCATGTAGAGGAAGGAGAGGGCTTGTTTTCTGCTGCTCCAGAGACCAGGACAAGGAGCAATGGATTCAAGCTGCAGGAAAGGAGATTCCACCTGAACCTCAGGAAGAACTTCCTGACAGTCAGGGCTGTCCGGCAGTGGAATGTGCTGCCTTGAAGTGTAGTGGAGTCTCCTTCCTTGGAGGTTTTTAAGCAGAGGTTTGATGGCCATCTATCAGGAGTGCTTTGAGGGTGTTCCTGCATGGCAGGGGGTTGGACTGGATGGCCCCTGGGGTCTCTTCCAACTCTACATTTCTAAGATGCAAACAACAGTAATTATTATTATTATTATTATTATTATTATTATTATTATTATTATTATTGTTGTTGTTGTTGTTGTTGTTGTTGTTGCTGTTGTTGTTGTTGTTGTTATTGTTATTTCCCACTTTTTCCCTAGTTTTGAACTAAAGGCAGCTTACAAAATTTAAAAAGCTAAAAATTCACATCTTACAAATGAGAAATAGAAATTAAATTGTCAACAATTTGAGGCAAAAAGGCCCATGTTGCCAGTACTGCAGCCACAAGGTTGTGAGTTCGATCCTGCCGGGCTCTAAGTCAACTCAGCCTTCCATCCTTCCTTAGGTCTGTAAAATGAGTACCCAACTTGTTGGGGGAAATTAGCTAACATGCATGTGAACTGCTTAGAGAGCACTTAGCTGATATGCAGTATAGAAATACACATGCTTTACCCAAATCCAACACATGTATTTCTTGCGGGGTGATTGAATCCTTGATTTGAAGTCAGGAGTAGACCATAAGACCAACCCTTTTCTAGTGGAACGCCTGATGGGATGTTGCCATTCAACATACAGGATGCACAGCCTGGTTCATGTCTAGTTCTGCACAAAGAAATTTCCATTATGCAACGTCAATGCACGATCTCAACAATAGTCTGCCTAAATGTACAATTTGTGGAAAACTGTACAATTTGTGGGAAAAGGATCCCACAAGTGCCAAGACCAAGAATGTGAAAAAGAAAGAAAGAAGGAAGGCAGGCAGGCAAAGGCAAAGGCAAGGCAAAAATGAAAGGCCAATGAAAGGCATTTGCATTTTTGCATTTCAGGCAAAAATAAAAGAATTTTCACATTCTTACATTAAAAAAAAAAATAGAAGACAAGTGTATGTTTATATCAAGTGTGGGAAAAGTGATGCCCAGATGTTACCGGTTCCCCGGGCCCCAAATGGGCCAATTTTATTTTTTAATTTTTCAATTTTTTTTTATTTCAATTCTTTTTTTTCTCTGCAATGGCCCAAAAACACATTATGAGTGTGTGAATTGTATTTCCAATATGTTTTGAAGCACTCTGGCTCTCTCCAGAGATTTTTTAAAAATCCTTTTTTAAAAGAAATACCCCCCCCCAAAAAAAATTGCCCTCTAAGGTGTATGTGGGCACTTCCACCACATTTGGAGGCTCTTCTGGTCAAATTTAGGCCCAGGAAAGGCCATTTTTTTGGAAACAAGAAGTGACTTCCACTCACTTCTTGTTGGTAACAAGGATTCTTTTGTCCCTAAAATGTCACAGGACTGTTGAAAAACATAGTGAAAAATGATTCTACCCCTTTAGGGGTTATTTGGGGGCATTTGGGGGCTCTAATGCAGCCCCTCCTAGCTTTCATAATTGCCCCTCTCAGTTTACATCCTTGCTGCCTATAAATGAAACCTGCAGTAGAAGGACAATTTTTTTCCCCAAGAATAAGGAGAGAGAAGGTGGTTTAAAAAAAAAAAAAAAAAAACAGTGAAAAGCAGGACTTTTTAATGCTGATCTCTGTGAGGAGTTACAATACAAACTACTTTAGCATGTCCCTAATTTAAAGAAATAAATTTGCTCATCTAGTAACGCAGAGGAGCGGGCGGACAATTGAGCAGTTATACATTGTGTTATTAGATTTTTATTCCTCCAGACCAATTTGCCAGAATAATTGCCTGAGCGACAATGACCTTGTTAGGTGATGTTTTTTGACTGTAGGATGTACCTCCATATATCCATTACTCCAGCATTTTCTGGTTTAAATTAGCATTATTTTTCCCTCTCTTGAAAAAAAAAAAATAAGCAGCTTTGACTCTTCCATTTATCTGCTGTACAGATAGGAATTGCATTTTGCTATTTTTTACTCTTTGTTTTTTATTTCCGGTGGTGCTTATTTATTTTTATTCTCTCCTGGCAAAGTGATGGTAGGTTAGGAAGCAAACAGCAACATTTTTTCCCTTGAAAGGAGACGTTGGTTGGTTTCACACAAGCTTCTTGCTTTTTTTCTCCTCTCTTTTGTAAAATATCTTCCAGTAAAAGGAGGTGAACTTGGTGAAAAATGGAAGAAAGTGTCCATGGGACCTTCATTTCTTGTTGCACAGAATGAGGAAGAGGGTGGAGACACCCAAGAGTCCATCTAAAATCCTAGGGCCATGAGAAATTAATGTGATGCAAAGTTCTCAGGTTGCTGGATAATTTTGATTCTTAGTGACCATGATAGTTTCAATCAGAGGTTGGAAATTGTAGAAGGGTCTGCAATGGGAGTCCCTTGTGGCCTATGGCTACACAATTTTCACCCTTGGTCTAGATCAGGTTCTTCTCTCCTCCCTTAGCATTTCTGTTGTGTTTCTCTTTTTGCATTCTTGAGTGTAGATTTCAGTGTTTTGACTACAAGTAGCCTGACACTCAGGGAAATGAGTTCACCATTATATAAAAGGACTATGTATAGTATGTGACAGTGATGTGTTTAAGTCCTGTACTCCAAGTCTCAAGTCAAGTCTCAAGTTGAGTCCCAAATCCTTGAAAGATACTTTCAAGTCAAGTCTGAAGCCTGAGAGCCAACTCTATACCCTAACCTATAATCCAGAATTTCTGGACAGAGTCAAATAAAGTCGGTTTTAACAATTTAAGTAGAACCAGCCCTCCACATTTATGAGTTTGCCATATGTAGCTTTGGAAGTGGGGAATAGGACCTTCTCACTCCCCCTTCCCAAAGCTATAGACTTTTGTGTCAATGGGAATAAAAGAGTCTGCAACTTTAGAAGCAGGAAATAGGAACCTTCTTACTCCGCAATCCCCAAGGAAAGACTTTTGTGTTGATGGGCATAAAAGAGTCTGCAGCTTATAAAGTGAGGAACAACATCCTTCTTACTGACCGTTACTGGTGCTCCAAAAGCTTTAGAAGGAAGGATCCATCCTCCTTAATCCCATTGCCTAACACATTTGCTGTTCCTCTCTAGGAAATACATCCTGTGCTCTGGGAGTGAATCTTGTCTTCTGCTCTTAGAAAAAGTTTTAGAAGACTCCACCAATAAGCAGCAGGGACAGACTGCAGAGCAAACCTCAGTCCTGCTTCAAGCCAATTGCCTAACCCCTCAGAGAAATGCACCCACACTTTGGACTTGAGACAGATCATCATGGAACCAGTAGGGAAAAAGAGATGGAAATGTTATTCAAAGGCATAAGGCTTCTGGATGAAGTTGCTATGTTACTGAACCAAGGGCAGCAAGTCAGTCACTAAAAATATACAAGGCACGAGTTATGTCAAATCAGTGAATTGTTTATTGCCAAGTCAAGTCCAAAGCCATTTCCGCACTAGCCTGTTACAGCGTGATGATTCCACTTTCAACATCCTCTGGAATCCTGAGGTTTGCAGTTTCAGGAGGGGCCAGCCGGCCCCTTCCGAAACAACAAACCCCAGGATTCCAGAGGATATTGAAAGTGGAATCATCGTGCTATTACAGGCTAGTGCGGAAATGGCCCAAGTCGAGTCACTGAAATGCCTTAAGTCCAATTCGTGTAAGAGTCAATTGACTCAAGCCTACATCACTGGTATGGGAAGCACATCAAGGAAAGCATTTCAGGGAGTATTCTGAAGTTCATCTTTGCTCATCACAGGAATGAAGACTGTAAGTATTACATGGACACTTACAGTTTGTTGCCATCAGTATCGACTTCACTATATTTTAAGTGAAGTTGGCTGAGGTTTTCTTGGTTAATTTTCTAGGGTGAAATCTCTTCCAATGTTTGGAAAGGAGTCCTTCTAATGAAAGAAGGAAACGGTACTCATCCCCTCCTTCAGTTTCCCAGCCTTCAGTTAAGATGGCTTTCATCATTGCAGTTCATCAATCTGTTCTTTTAACAGCTTTTCATCTCACACAAAGCTCCAGTGACCTCGGCTACTATCAGGTGGTTTCTTTTTTAGCAGTCTCTTATATACCAGGCTACTCGAAGGCTCTTAATTATTCTCTAGAAAGGTGTTTAGCTTCCTTCTGCCCACCCCAGGCCCGTAATCTCTGGAATTGTTTCCTCAACTCCGCTAGGAGCACGCTCTTCATTTCCGTTCCTTATGTTCACTCAGGAAGACAGAACTTCTCATCTCTGCTTTTGTCTCTCCTGAACTTCACCTCAATTTCAGCACTTCTTCCTGCTTCAATCCACCACGGGCTTTCGCATTGTCTGGATAGCTCTTGGCTAATTTAAGTTAATTGCAAGTTAATTACTTCATCCGTTTGCTGGGGTCCATGGTAAATTATGTTTTCTTCAATCCTGAATGCTTTCTTGACTGTTTTAATTTTCTCTTCCTTTGGCCAAACTTAGAAAGAGAATATCCTCCCTTTTCTCCATTTTTTTTTTTAAGGTTAAATCATTTATGCTTCCTTGGGAAAGAACCAAATTCAGGGGCCTCCTGCATCAGTCATCTGTAGGGATGTGATGTATTGCTAAATTACATCTTGAAAGAAACAAGAAGTAACGGCAACAATATTCCTCCTACTGTAAGAAACTCTTGAAGAACTGTCCAGATTCTGAGCAGTGTTTGTAGTTTGTGATTTATTGTGAGGCCAAGCAACATGAGAGTGTGGCCCAAATGGCAAAAGTTATTAATGAGGAAGAACTCACAAGGATGGAGAGGCTGAAGCAATTTGCTTTTGCCTTTGCCTACTGGGAAGGGCAAGATTCTGCTTCCTCCTTTTCTCTCTTACTTATTGAGTTATTGCAATGGTGATAATCCAATGACAAAGGGAGAAATGGAGAAGAGGGAAGAAATTTGGGACACAGGTGGAAAAAGGGGATGAGTGAGGATTAATTGGGACTGTCCCTGCTAAATCAGGACAGTTGAATAGTATGGCACTCATTGCATGGCATGGCTTTTATTAATGCCCTTGGGGCTTAATTTACTTTTAAACGCCAAATTGGGACAAATGAAGGGTATGGTTCACATCATGATCTGATAGGCCCTGCTGGGACTTGTGTCTTTTTTGCAGCTTACGAGATCCTGGCAATGTCCCCTGGGGAACATTGGTAGAGCCACTCCCAGGAGGGGAATGTGACAGGGGCTCTGCTCCAGCTGCTTGTGGGAAAGCAGGAGGTGCTATGGCCACATCTTTTGCTTCCACACCATAGCCGGGCATGGCCCCAGCCTGTGCTGGTCCAGCAAGCAGACCCATTGCACTTCCTGACCCTGTGCACACCAGGTAAGTGCAGGAGGACAGCGAGAGGGGAGTGCAATTGTTGGTCGCTGACGGGTGAACCCATCAATGATTTGAGGTGCAATCACACCACCTGCAGACAGGAGAAAAATGGGACCCAGACAACATCATGCAGAACCGTCATCCAGGTCCCATCCTTCTGCCATCCTCAATGCAGAACGAAGACCGCCTGTGGAAAGGGCCCTACAGAAGATACTTTAGCCCAAAAAGTAAATCAGCAGGTGCTACAGCCAAACAAATAAATAAATTGTTAATGATAACAAGTCACTCTGATTTTCCAACAATCCTTGGTGTCTTAGTAATATTTGGTAATATTAATGTAATACTTAGTACCAGAAGGACATTGATTTGTAATGCATGAATTTAATCTTGACAGTGGCCATTTAGTTATTAGCACTAGTTAGAAAGAAAGAAAGAAAGAAAGAAAGAAAGAAAGAAAGAAAGAAAGAAAGAAGGAAGGAAGGAAGGAAGGAAGGAAAAGATCCTTGTCTGTTTATTATTTGTGCATCTCTGGAAGTCATTTAATAATATAGATATTAAAATGCCAGTACTTCTCCATTCCTCACTCTGATTACAATTCCGGCTGTTTCTGCACCGCACACAAGGAGCAAGTGCTCTGGTTCTGCATCATCAGTGCATGGGATATACAATGATGGATGTCCTTCTCCCTCCCCCGCAGCTTTCCACGGAATTGCCCATCGATCATATCACAGACTCTTTCCTATTTTAATCCCAAGAAGAGGTGTTTTCTTCAACTCGGGAGGGGACCTGCTGTCCCCTCTTTTCATGGAATCAAGGGGGAGGGGAGGAAGGCGGAGAGGGACTTTGTGATGAGAATTTGTCTGTCCTACAGCTTTGACAGTACACTGTCCAGTTTTAATAAGAAAATGAAATAAAGGACTTAGGTCCAGCTGCCACTTAAATTTTTGGTGCACTCAACTCATTCCTAACATGAGTGACATCAACTTTAGGCTCAGAAGTTCTGCTCTCCTTTGGACTTCTAACGTCTCCCCTAAGAAACAAGAAAAAATATTTTTGGGGTTCCATCTCCCCAAATTTCCCCAAAGCTGGTGGGGGGATTTTGAGAGCTGTAAGTCCAAAATACAGCTATCCCAACCATTGCTTCTAAGTCACTTCACATTTCAATTTAGATCAAATTCAGGACTGTATTGTGCTAAATATACTTCCTCAGCAACACCACTATCTGGTCATCCATTGTAATAGTGACGTTCTCTTGGCTTCCTCAGGTTTCCTTAGTTTTCCCTCTGCCACAAGAAGCATGAACATTTGACATGGAAAGCACTTTAAATTTTATGTATTAGTGGCAAGCCTACATTCCATCCATAATTTCTTTTTTTATATGTAAATCGTATTGGAGCCCTGGTGGCCCAGTGGTTAAATGCCAGTACTGCAGCCACAAGGTTGTGAGTTCGATCCTGCTGGGCTCCAGGTTGACTCAGCCTTCCATCCTTCTGCAGGTCGGTAAAATGAGTACCCAGCTTGTTGGGGGCAATTAGCTAAAAACACATTGTAAACCATACATGCTATTTGTAATGTATAATATATTTCATGTTGTTTACCGCCTCGATCCATGTGGAGAGGCGGGATACAAATATGTATGTATGTATGTATGTGTGTGTGTGTGTGTGTGTATGTATGTATATGTATGTGTGTGTGTGTGTGTGTGTGTGTATATATATATATATATAATATTGATTATAAAAGGAAAAAAACAGAACAAAAGAGGAAAAACAAAACTTGGTGATCATTAAAGTGAAAAAGAAAAATTTCAACAGAAAAATGCTTACATTGTTATTTTGCTCCAAATCCATTAACATAACATACTTATTCCACATTATTATAAATCATTCTGTTTGCATATTTTCTTTTATTACATGTATCTAAATCTCATTCAAATTATATCCATTATTTTTATTTATTCTCATAACTCATGTTTAAGAAAATATACTGTTACTAATCTCATTCTTATTTCTATCCTTTTCAACTTAGTTTAACCTCTTACTATTACTAAATATTTTCTTATGATTAAATGTATCATTATTAACCCCACCTATGAACCCATCCCCAAAGCCAATTATATTTCGAGTTACTCCCCCTTCCAAAATTGTAGTTCTTCTTGTAGAGGTTGTCACACCTTCTTCTTTTATTAAAAGTTTTTCCACAAATATTCCCCATATTGCTTCAAAATCATTCCCTTTCATTGTTCCCTTTTTTTACCTTAATTCCACATTAACTTATTTTTAATCACAATTTTCCACACTTCTTCACGCCAATCCTTTATTTGAAATTCTCCTTGAATTTTCCACCCATCCATAATCTCCGCATGGTGGCATTGCCTCCTTATGAACAAGCAATGAATCCTCAGTATCTGCTAGAGTTTGGCTCCAGGACCCACCATGGGTACCAAAATGTGTGGGTGCTCAAGTCCGATTATGTATAATGGTGTAGTAAAATAGTGTCCCTTATATAAAAATGACAAAATCAAAGTTGTACTACCAGTTCTACTACATGTGCAGGGATTTTATTTTACTTTATTTTATTTCATTATTTGGATAATGCTTAACAGTTGTACCCAGCAGACGGAAGCATAAATGGAGTTGGATATGTAACCACTCATATGAATTAGCTCATTACGGTACAGAGTACTCACCTGGAACACTGTGTCCAGTTCTGGGCACCACAGTTCAAGAAGGATATAGACACACTGGAACACGTGCAGAGGAGAGAGAGACCAAGATGATCAAAGGTCTGGAAACCAAGCCTTTTGAGGAACAACCGAAGGATCTGGGTACATTGAGCTCGGAGAAAACAAGACTGAGAGGTGATAGAATTGGTGTTATTGTGTGCCTTAAAGTCGTTTCCAACTTATGGCAATCCTAAGGTGAACCTATGGGGTTTTCTGAGAGTGTGCAACATAAACAGGGTCATACAGCAGGTTTCCATGGCTGAGCAGGGAATCGAACCATGGTCTTCAGAGTCATAGGCCCTTTTCACAAGCAGTTTCTTTTGCGAGAGGGTCCCTTGAATCCACTTGAAATGCTGTGTGGTCGCGCAATGCTTCCAGGGCCCTCGCGCACTTACCTGCCCTGTGGTGCATTGGGTGAGCCGGGCCGGTTGCACTTTCTCCCCCAGTGCAGCCTACAGCTCCCAGGCTGCACTGTGGAAGGAAGGGGCGGGGCGTTCGTGTGATGGCCGCATGACCAGCAACCCAACTGTGGGAGAACAGAGGAGCGATGCGAGTGCCTCGCGCAAGAGGCCGCTTGCGTGAATGGCACACCCCGCCTCCGCGAGCAGGTAACATGCGGAAAGGGACATAATCAAAGGCGATTTCCGCACTACACTGTTATAGTGATATTTTTCCACTTTCAACCTCCTATGGAATCCTGGGGTTTGCAGTTTAGGGAGGGGCCTTTAGAATTCTCAGTCTGAGAGCTCTTGGGCCTCAGGAAACTACAAAGCCCAGAATTCCACAGGAGGTTGAGAGAGGAATAATAGCACTTTAACAGCGTAGTGCAGAAATGGTCCAACACTCAAACCATTAAATCATGGTGGCTCTGGTGATAGGATAGCTGTCTTATCTGAAAGTATGGCATGTACAAGATGGAGTGAGCTTGTTTTCTGCTGCTCCAGAGACTAGAGCAAAAACCATTGGGTTCACAATACCAGAAAAAGAGATTCCACATAAACATCAGGAAGAATTTCTTGACTGAAAGAGCTATTCAACAGTTGAATAGAAGGTAGAAGACTCTTTTTTTTCTTTTTTTTTGGAGGTCTTTAAACAGAGGTTGGACAGAGATCTCTCAAGAGTGCTTTACTTGTGTATTCGTGAATGGCAGGGAGTTGGGCTAGATGACCCTCATGGCTCCTTCCAGCTCAAAGATTCTATGATTCTATGCGTACTGTGTGAATGTGCATTCTTTCTATCCATCACCTTTGCACAATTCACATTACAATTTCACCATACATTGTCAGCCACGCAAATTGAGCATTGATCCACATACATTCTGCCATGTAGGAATTCACAACAGGGTTTTCATAACACAGCTCTACCAGCACATATTTATGTTATTCCAAAGCAACATGGCATCCTGGTTCTTTTTTCTCTCTCTTCCTGTGACAATTTGAAGCCTTACACCTGAAACAGTGTGCAAACATTTTACAAATTAATACTTAGCAGTGTCACCAGGGGCTGGATAAAACAGTTCTAGGCTGAACTGGCCCTCCGGCTCCAAATGACCACCACAACTGTTGCAATTGGAGTCGTTTCCTTTTTATTGGCTCTCACAGTTAATTATATTAGGATTTTGGTAATGGACGTGTGCCTGGTATTTTAGAAATCAAAGGATGGTTCTGAATTATCTCTGCTCTTCTTCCCTTAAGTGTGAATGTGATCTCAAAGGAAGAATAATTTTCACTTCTCAGGATTAATTACCTTAGCTAATTAGTGTTTAGGGATGAGTTAGTTATACACAATTATATATGCAGAGAAACATAGTTTGTCATGTGATGCCATCAAAAGATAAAAAGACTAAAAAAGGAAAATACAGTTGTACAGTTTAGTGGGTATAGCAAGAGTATTGGTGGATTTTCTTCCAAATCTATGTCTCTCTATCTATTAATTAATTTTCCACTTCATCATCATCATTTCTTGGTGGTCAAGGGAAGGCTAGTGCAAATGCAACATGGGTGCCCTTCCCACACTAATGCCATAAACATTGATCCATACATACAGTCTCATGAGTCATAAAAAAATTGGTTTTAATTTTGAAATTACGTGTTCTACTTTTTCTGAAAATTTCCCATTTTCTCCTGCTTTTCTTTAACAATAGCATCAAGCTCGAGAATCCTATACATTCACTAGCAATTTTATTGCATTTTGGCTATCGATTTGTACATGTTCAACCTCAGTAGACAGCAGCCACTTCCGCACTACACTGTTATAGTGCTATTATTCCACTTTCAACCTCCTATGGAATCCTGGGTTTGCAGTTTAGGGAGGGACATTTAGAATTCTCAGCCAGAGAGCTCTTTGTCCCCAGGAAACTACCAATCCCAGATTTCCACAGGATGTTGAAAGTGGAATAATAGCACTATAACAGTGGAGGGCAGAAATGCCCTCTGTTTTCATATAGATATAGATGTAGATGTAGATGTAGATGTAGATATAGATAGATAGATATACACATGCATACGTACATACATTTCTGTCTCCTTTCCTTGGCCTGATTTGAACCTTGCGTGTCCATTCTCCCCACCATACCTTGGCCTCCTTCCCACAGGAAGGTGTAAAATAAGGTATATAAACCCTAGCTTCAGTCCCAGCCATTTGTAGAACATTGGACATACTATGCCGCACATGGTAGCACATAATCCCATTCCTCTGTGCTACCCTCAGATGCTGTCTGAGCTACTGTGCTGTGATCCGTCCTTCAGGACTGGTGACTATCACCCTTTCTACCCCATTTCTCTCTATCCAGCCTTTCATGCCTTACCTTCCAATAGCCTTGTATGGTTCCTGAGGGTGTCTGATTTCTCATCTGTTTGTCAATCCAAATAAAATACTTTGTTTAACCTTTAACTGGAGTCCTCTCTACAGTTAGTACTGGTATACATAGAACAAAAGAACCTGCTGTTAGCAGCCCCTTACAGGGCTCCTTTGAGCTACTTTAAATCTGCCAAAATATTCACCCATATCTTCTCCCCATTGATGCCTTCACTGGCTACCAGTTTGGGGCAGGGCCTGTTTCAAACTCTTGGTCCTGGTGTTTAAGGCTTTGCATTCTAACTTCCCTCAGTACCTCACAGCACAGCTTATAAGGTATGTTCCATCCAGGAATTTAAAATTTACAGGCAAAGGATTATTGTCTGTTCCACCAATGTGCACAGCTCTGTCAAGGCTTTTAAGACCTGGTTCCACATTTGTGAAAGGGTCTTCCTTTGGACCTCCAGCTGGAGGAAGATCTCACTAGTTTTTGTAAACAGTTCTTTGATTCACCATCTTAAGCCATTGAGTTGTGTTTAAGGTGCTGAGATGGGGAGCGACTGGTGGAGTGTTGGGGATTTCACTCTATGTATTGTTGTGGTGTTTTGTTTTTGTTTTGTTTTGTTTGTCTTTGTTCTGCCCTTTGGTGAAAAGGGTGTTATAAAGCCATGAAGCCCTATGAGGAACAGCTGAGGGAGCTGGGTATGTTTAGTCTGCAGAAGAGAAGGTTAAGAGGGGACATGATAGCCATGTTTCAATATTTGAGGGGATGCCATGTAGAGGAGGGAGCAGGCTTGTTTTCCCCTGCTCCAGAGACTAGGACAAGGAGCAATGGATTCCAACTGCAAGAGAGGAGATTCCACTTAAACTTCAGGAAGAACTTCCTGATGGCCAGAGCTGTCCAGCAGTGCAATATGCTGCCTGGGAATGTGGTGGAGTCTCCTTCTTTGGAGGTTTTTAAGCAGAGGCTGGATGGCCATCTATCGGGAATGCTTTGATGGTGTTCCTGCATGGCAGGGGGTTGGACTGGATGGCCTCTGTGGTCTCTTCCAACTCTATGATTCTAAAAAATGTTGTTTTTATCATCATCATCATCATCATCATCATCATCATCATCATCATCATCATCAAAATTATAATTCCCCCAAAATTTCAAGAAGACGCTGGCATTGTGGGTGGACCACAACATTCCCTACCTCTTAAGGTACCAACCCCTCTGAAGAAATCTGGCAAGAATACTCTGTGACAGGTTCACCTTAGGGAACTACATGCCAAAAATGACTTGAAGGCACATAAAGAGCAAGGTTTGTGTACTGTGGAAAAGCACGGTGGGGGAGTGAAAGCAAATACGATCCCCTCGAATAATCTTTTGCTGTAAATGATTTTTTAAAAAATTGCAGGATAGTGTGGATGGGGCCTGGGAGACTGCTTCAGGCTCAAACAATATCCTCTCACTGACCTCCAAAAGGCTACTATGGAGGAAGCGACACTTCAAGGGGGGATGCATGGGGCTGAAATGCAGTTCTTCCAAGTGCCAGAGGACATTCTTGGCTTTGCTCCACTGTAAACAGACCAACGGGATTTTCTTTAGTGCTTTACAACCTGACAAAACTGCAAGGGATGGAATGTGAGAAAAAGCAGTGATCACAAAAAAGAAAGAGGGAAAAAAGACATGGAAACTGGAAAGGAATTTGTATGTTCCAACACACATACGGTTCTCTGGCATATTCTGTTTCCATGTATTTTTTTTTCCAAATATATATGGAGAGATGAACAGAAAAATCTGAGTGTGAATGGGAAAAAATAGAAGTCAGACACACATTAAAGTAGAGAAGGGTATTCCTTTGGCAAATGAAAAGTGAAGCAGAATACAGTTGATCACTACTAATAAGATCTTGGCTTGATTTTGAATCTATCACTTTGTTAGTCTGGCTCTGTTTTAAATTGTTATAAAGCTAGTAGGTTGTGTTATGGTGATTTTATTGATCATACCCCACTTGCCAGCTGTTAATGCAGGCTAGATATACTTAATACAGGCCAGATATACTTATTTTTTTTTCTTATCTTCACTCTTTGTCAACCAACCAGATACAAAGCTTTGCAGCTTGGGTGTGTTCATGACCTCAGGTCATTTACATGCAATGCCACTGTCCCAGGATGGGGACGTGTTGCTGTTGGTCCATGAGTTGTGCTTTCACACACTGCCCATGCATCCCCAGCTGTCACAATCATGGGATATTCCATTACTGGAAAAAATCCATTAATGGCCCCCAATCACATGACACTACTGTTGCCAGCGGCTGTGCGGAAAAGGAGGAAGCACAATTTAGGTGCTTCCTTCCACAGTGCAACATGCAATGTGGCTGGCTACACAGTGGAAGGAAAGCACATGTCGCTTGTGCTACCTTTCCACAGGCAGCTGGATGGATGTGGAGGGGAGCATTCGGGTTGCACTCCCATCCCGGCAGTGGCGCTGATGGGATGACAATGGAATGATGGGATGACAATGGAAAATGGTAAATTGCAAAAAAGGTCTTTGATCTGAGCCTGGATGCCCAGGCTTCAGCACTAGCCAGGAGTGTGTTTTGGCAGCTAAAACTGATACATCAGCTACACCCATTCCTTGAGACTTCAGATCTGGTTACGGTAACACATGCCACAATTACGTCCCATTTGGATTACTGCAATGCACTCTTTGTGGAGGCCTGCCTTTGGAAACTGTTTGGAAAAACTTCAGCTGGTCCAAAATACTGCAGTCAGGCTGCTGACTGTTGCAGGTTATAGGGATCATGTAATTCCCTTGCTAAAACAACTCCACTTGCTGCAGTTCTGTTTCTGGACAGAATTCAAAGTGCAATGACCTTTAAAGTCCTATATGGCTTGGGTCCAGATTACTTGAAAAACTGGATCTTTCTTTGTATATATGAGCCTGCCCAGGCTTGAAGATCTGCAGGGGAAGCCTTTCTCTCAGGCCATTTCCTCACTCGACTTAACAGAGCTATTATTCCACTTTCAACATCCTATGGAGTCCTAGAGTTTGCAGTTGAGGGAGGAGCTGGCCGAATAATAGCGCTATAACAGTCCAATGCGGAAATGGCCTCCATCCCACCAGGCATGTGTAGTGAGGACATAGGAGAAAGCTTTCTTTCTCCTAGTCATAGCCAATGCTCAAACCACTACATCTGGAGAGCTCCTTGTTCCATACCATCGTCCTAGCTGAACAATATAGATTTGGTTATCTTTGCATTAGACAGCAATGCCTTTCTAAAATCTCTTTTAATAACCTTTGGACAAAAAAAATATACATATATGGAGTTTGTGGTATTTACATATCACTGATGACACTCTTCTTGTTGTTGCTCATTTTGTTTCTTCCTGTCCTGGCTTGCCTGTTTGTCCATGCAGTTGTTGATGCAAAAAAAACAGACGTCGTCGGCACATATATTCCAGTATGTTGACAAGGAACGAACAATGCAATTTTCTTGTGTCAGACTTTCAAGTAACTGGTAAAGCTCCATAAGGCAACAGCAATAAATATGTCATTGACAAACAAAGCGGAGGGTTCTTCAGACTGCTGCAAAAGGAGAAACCCTGGGACTGATTTCAAAGAGAATATTGGCTGCCTTCCTTTGTTCCACATAGAATCCTCATCTCCAGATATTGGAAGATCCAAGCCATTTCCACACTACAGTGGTATAGTGCTATTACTCCGCTTTCAACCTCTTGTGGAATCCTGGGATTTGCAGTTTAGGCAGGAACATTTAGAATTCTCAGCCAGAGAGCTCCTGGGCCTCAGTAAACTACAAACCCCAGAATCCCACAGGATATTGAAAGTGGAATAATAGCACTATAACAGTGTAGTGTGGAAACGGCCTCAGCTCCTGAGATTTAGAGAAGCAAAACACTTTGTGAAAGGAAGGATATAAATCCCCAACTATTTTGTCCTCACGTGCAAAGATGAACAATTATGGTAGTTTTCTCTCCATGATGGGAGAAAACAAAAGCCTTCCACAGTATTCTCCTCATATTGGATCATCCAAGCACAATGCAGAGAAATTATTCTGAGAGGAAAAATGAGTGCAATATTTTTGCACAGAAAAAGAAAAATTCTACATAGAAAACAGGTTCCGTCTGGAGGAAACAGTATATTCAGGGCAGAAAACCTGTGCAGAAAATAGATTATTTACACACACAAATATGCTTTTCTCTGTAGTATAATTTCTCCACAACACCTTGAGATGTTCAAATACCAGGAAGAAAGTGTGAAATTCTCATTTAGGGCAGTTTTTTAAAACCATGTCACAAATCACAGGAGGATATTGGGTATATATTAGACAGTCACTGAAGAGCAGTTATTAAACCATAACAGGAAAATACTAAGTAAAACACCAAATGAAAAGTATTCATGTCAAACCTTTCCTTTGTATTTCAGATTGTTATTGTTGTTAGCAGAACATGGCAATTAGTTCAATATCCTTGAATGCTTAATTTGCTTTTCCTGGAGATACCTAAGAGCTCAATATCTCTGCAGCTTCTAAGATTTACCTTGGTTGAGAACAATTCAGCATTTGTCTCTCTTACTTTGGGCTTATTATCATGCCCTGAGCTTTCCTTTCAGGTCCCATGCAATAATAAAATTGGTGAAATTGGAAACCCACCATAGCTTTTGAAGAGTCTCCAAAGACAGCTCGATGTGTAATGTTGTTGTTTTGTGCCTTTAAGTCGTTTCCAACTTACGGTAACCCTAAGACAAATCTGTCATGGAGTTTTCTGGGGCTGAGAGAGTGTGACCCACCCAAGATCACCCAGTGGGTTTCTATGGGGTATCAAGCCCTGGTCTCCAGAGTCGTAATCCAATGCTCAAATCACTACACCATTCTGGCTTTGATGTATAATCCAGAAATGATTCCGACAGGCCACCTCCCCAAACACAGATACAGGTCATAGATAAATCTTGTTGTTGCTGACCCCAATTTATGTCAACAGTATTGCAACCTTTTTTTTTTGCAAGGTTTATTCACAGAAGGTTTGTCATTGCCTTTCTCTGAGACTGAAAGAGTATGGCCATTTCCGCATTAGACTGTTATAGCGCTATGATTCCACTTTCAACATCCTATGGAATCCTGGGGTTTGCAGTTTTGGGAGGGGCTGGACAGCCCCTCCCAAAACTGCAAACCCCAGGATTCCATAGGATGTTGAAAGTGGAATCATAGCGCTATAACAGTCTAGTGCGGAAATGGCCTATGACTTGTCCATGGCTGAGCAGGGATTTGAACTACTGTTCTCTACAAAGTCTCAGAGATAATCTTTCTACCAAGTGTAAAAGAACTGGCCAATTCTCATACAAAACTATCTCCACATTTTCTAAAGGTATGGGGGAAAAGAGAGAGGCGAGAGAGAAAAGAAGAGGGGGAGGAATTCAAATTGATTTTCCTACTTTAATTCTACAAATGCTAACTAGTATGTAATGCATTCTGCGATATATTATTCTCTATGACTTGAAGATCAAGGAATTCTCTGTTTTGCCACGCACATCAAAAATGTAGCAAAAATGGATTTTATGCATACTTGAGATGCCTACCATACCTCTCACCACGCGTGAGATGCAGGGCGTCTGGGAAGGGGGGAAATCCTTCCCCCAAGAACGAGTACACTCCACAGATAAGCTGTCATGTAAATACACTGCCAAGTTTCAGTCTATCAGCATAAAGGTATTAAGACAAGTCTGGCTGAGCCTGAAAAGAACCTGTTCCATTTTGCAGCATCTTTGGAGTTCTCCCTTCCTCCCATGTGCACGGACCTTAAGAATGTATAGCTCAGACCAGCCTGTTCCTTTCTCAGTACCTGGCTTCATGCAATTAGCAGATCTTTTTATAAACCATTGCTGAAAACTTGACAGGGGAGGCATGGGTTTTCTTTCAGTATACAATCCCCTCAATTCTCAGATCTCAAAGCCTGGCTCTGTATTTTATTTCCTGGGGGTGGGTGAGGAGGAATCTCAAGGCAAGAGTATTGCCTTGAAAATTATGTGTATGTGTGCATTGTACATCGATTTACTTTCTTGACTAGATTTCACCTTTTCTTTTGTTTGCACATCATGTTTAATGGCAAAACCAGAAGGCAACCCTTCTGACGTAAAAAATCATAGATTCATAGAGCTGGAAGGGACCACGACAGCCATCTTGTCCAACTCCCCGCCATGATTCACTCTTCTATTTGGTGGGATTATTTTGCAATCACATCAAACATTTGTTCCACTCTGGCTTCTAAAGGTTATAACCTTCATAAAGTTAGCACAAATTTAGTTTTATATCTTTAGAAGACAAAATAAATTTGATGAGATTATCACTGCAATGACATACTCCATTTGTTAGATGGTATAATAGTATGGTATCATGGAAGATTCCAACTGTGATACATGGCCTGAATTCTGTTGTCAGTCCTGACTAAAGTAGAACCATTCACTCAATGGGAATTACCTTTATGTTGCCTCTGATTCAATGGGTCTACTTTCAGAATCACACAATCATATGACTTTTCCGCTGGACGTTGTCATCCCACACTGGGGACAGGAGAAGGACAGGACCTGGGCGATGATTCTGCATGATGTCATTCAGGTCCCGTTGTTCTCTCATCTCAAGACAGTGCAATCATGCAGTAAATCATTGACAAGTTTTACCCAACAATGACCAGCGATCGTGCCACCATCTCGCCAAACACATGCACTTACCTTAGGTCAGAGGTCCCAGAAGCGCAATGGCTGTGCTTGCTACCCCAGCACAGCCTAGGACAGAGCCCAGTTGTGCTTCAGAAGGAAGAGGCAGTGTCATCATGCTTCCTCCATTCATGGAGGCAGTCAATGGAGAGGGGAGCACTCCTGCTACATTCACCTTGCAGGAGAGGCTCTACCAAGATCTCCAAGGGACACTGCTGGGATCCAATAAGCTGCAGAAAGGAACGTAGAGTTGGAGGAGACCTCAAGGGCCATCCAGCCAACCCTATTCTGCTAGGCAGAAATACACAATCAAAGCACTCCCAACAGATGGTCATCCAGCCTCTCATTTCAAAACCTCCAAAGAAGGAAACTCCACCACACTCCAAAGCAGCATATTCCTCTGTCTAACTGGTCTTACTGTCAAATTCTTCCCAATTTTTAGGTGGAATCTCTTTTCTTGAAGTTTAAAGCCGTTGCTCCATTGAGCAATTACCTTAGTTGGGAATTAGAATTCCATCCCATGAGTGTTAAGGGCTGTGAAGGTCTGTGAACCATAAGACTTCTCAGCTTACCCATTTGATTCATCAGCTGCTAAGCTTACCACATTTCAAGGGGTGAAGCAATACAAACTATCATCAAAAGCAGAGGCAAGAATTGTGTGGCCCTCTAGAAGTGCAACTTCTAGCATGCACCGACAATGGCTATGCTGGCTGAGACTGTGTGATTTGCATTCCAACGACATCTGAAGTGCCAAATGATTCTGCCCAAGTACTAGAGCGTAATCCCAGTCTGAAGTAAGGCCATGAAATCCAGAGTCTACCATTGCTGGGATGCACCACTGCATGCAATCTGAAATGTCAGAGCCCTGAACCAGTTCTACCACCTGGGATCCTAGCTGTGGACAGCATCCCTTTATGCATGTAGGTATAATTGACTTCTGAGTAGTGGGTGGTACACAGCCCTTGAAAGCAACAGGCCAGTCTGAAAGGCAACTTGGAAAATCTGCATGCTGTAATGAGAGATGGAATTTTAGAAAGAGCTGCTTTTATAATAGCTAATTCATTAAGGTTTGCACTAGATGGCCATTTTATCTTCTAATCTGTATGATTGATCACTCCGCATGGAATAATTGTTACTCCCTTTTCAGTCTTCTCATTATTTCTTTTATTATTCATTATTTTAAAGGGCTGTGTAAAAAAGATATATTTGCCTCTTAAAATGTATAATTTATGTAGAATTGTACATTTCTCTTTTAATTTCCTTCTTTCTCTAATAGGTATCTTCTCTCACACTCCACTTCTTGGCTTTGAAATTAAATAAACATTTAATGAAGCCCAATGGACTCCCTTTCAACACACTTCCTACAAATAGCTTGCCTGAAAACAGAAATTTCTCTATCAGCAGTTGTTGCCACTTCCTAAAACTGTTGTTATGGTTGCATCATCCAACATCAGGGCTGAAACCGAAGAATGGATTTGTCATAGGGCCCTCAGGATGTTTCAGTCCCATTAAGGAACAAAATGTCATGTATGGCTACAAACTTTATGGCAAGTCAGTTTGGAATAGAAGGCTGCAATCACCCCTACAAGCCTCCAACCCATGGACGGAATACTATCAGGGGGCATGGGAGCAAATATCTAACATTACAAAATTTGTGGGTAATGTGAGAGAAAGTGGTGGATCTCTCCAAGCAGAGTAATTGATTAGCAAGGCAGAAGCTGAACAATCAACAGTCCGATACCCACCCACCCAAAGAAACCAAAGAAAGTAGCAAATAGCAGAGAAACAAATAAAAATAGTCTTCTTTTTGCAGTTTTCAAAAAGAATTATATCCATGAATACTTGTGCATACTCAACACACGTTTGTCCTCTTGAAGAAAACATGACAAGGAAAATTTGACTCTGCTTCGCTTTCCCCTGCTTTCCAGTCAGAAGGAAGATGGGCAAAACAGGGCAGCAGAATTCAGTATATTTGTTAAAGAACAAAGCACAGAGAAATTCAGAAATAGGTTGTGAACTATCAAATATTGTGAACAAACAAACCTGTAGCTGGTTAAACTTATCAGGATGCTGGAAGTAATTCAAGAAAGCAGGTTCCAAGGGAGGGACACCCCAAGCACCCCTGGCTTAGCCTGAGACACGGCTGCTCACACGAAGGTGAAGGAAAATCAGTCTGCAGCCAAAGGCCTATGCTGGGGAGTGGGCAGCTCACAGAGAAGCAAAGTCAAACTGACCAAACTGACCTTGGAGGACTTGGATTCTGTGAGGCTGAGTCAGCCCAGAATGTGCAAAGCAAGGCAGACTGGGGCCTCCGGCCTTTTAGATGCATTTCCAAAAAGGAGGATGGGCTGGATGTGTTCCTCTGTTTTGCTCTGTGAGAAGAGCTTGCTCTTTTCATAGCTCTTTGTGGATCATCATGGCCATTGGGAGGCTTTGTTATGTCCACAAGAAATATCTCTGTATGTGTATGTTTTATTATTTATTTGTGGTTGCTAGATTGAAAACTGAAGAGAGTTCCTGTAAGGCCCCACTTTGAGGGTCCCTGATATCAGTATTGTTTGAATGGGCACCATACCTAATTGGCACCATATTGGATTGGCAACTGTATTAATTGGCTCTGATGTCAAATTCAATCCTGAGAAGTGACCGAGAAGTCAAACAGAGTGAGGGAAGAAACCTGACTTTAAATGTGAGAAAGAAAGACTGGTCAGCCTAAGACACTCTCCAGGTATGACTGGGCCATTTGTCAGGCAAATAAACGCCATTCCTGTGGATAATAGGCTTAAGCAGAAGCTGGAGTTTTCCCAGGGAATGCAACTGTGACAAGCCCACCAAAACACTGATTGACAGATAGCCGTCCCCTGCACACCTGGACTCCTTCCTCTTGCCTCGTAGCACGCACATTAGACAGCTATGACAACACACATTATGTCTTTGTCATCCAAACATTGTGAACATTAGTGGGTTGATTGTGTGTGCTGCAACTCCCATTGTCCACTAGTCTGGGAGAGCCATCAACTCACACCCCTTCGGGAAGGGAAATAGAGTATATAAACCCTCGGTTTTGAGAAGTCAGATCCAGTAGATGAAAGGCTGGACCCCACTATGTCTCCCTGGATCCTGATCTGGCCTGCCCTGAGACAGAAGTCTAAGTCACATTTCAACTTCTTCACTACCCTTCTGGACTGGTCATTATAAATCCCCCCAAACCCTTCAGCCTCTCTATACATGTTTTTTCCTCCCTTTATCCTTCAGTCAGGTCTTGTGTGAATGTGTAACTGTATGTCTCTTGCGTGCATGTATGATTGAATTTCCTTCAATAAAACACACGTTTTTTAGCTTACTTTTGAATCTCTGGCTGGTTCTTTTCTGTGTGAGCCCCTAAACTTTGGTAGAAAAGGTCTTGTTAAGTTACTCCCCCTCTTACAAGCCTCCGCTTTGAGCTAATTCATTCCCCACTTTTGCAAGAAGGTATTTGGCATTGCGAGGCAGCCCTTGCGGCGCCTACATTTTGGGGTAACATTCCTGTACCTTTCATGGGTAAAGAATAAAAAGGATTTGCATCGGGGTTGATGGTTCCCTGCCCGAGGGACAAGCTATACCTGCACAACCAAGATATAAGAGCCTTCTCCAGTTTTCAATCTGACAATCCTGACTTTACTTAATGTATGTTTTTGATACCTTGAGTAAAATTAGGGTTGCCAGACTGGAAACTGGAGAGGCCCTCAGGTGTTTTTCTGATAGAGAGCCAACATTGTGAGGGGGCTGAGCATTCAACCAAAACCCTGGAGACCGGTGCTTGATCCCCTGGTCAGCCATGGAAACCCACTGGGTGATGTTGGGTGTGTCACACACTCTCATCCCCAGGAAATCTTGCTATAGGTTCATCTTAGGGTGCTGGATATGGAGCAATGGATTCAAACTACAGGAAAAGAGATTTCACCTAAACATCAGGAAGAACTTCCTAACAGTAAGAGTTGTTCGACAGTAGAATATGCTGCCTTGGAGTGTGGTGGGGTCACCGTCTTTGGAGGTTTTTAAACAGAGGCTGGGTTACCATTTGTTGGGGGTGCTTGGAGTGTGTGTTCCTGCATGGCAGGCAGTTGAACACGATGGCCATTGTGGTCCCTTCCAACTCTATGATCCTATGATTCTATGCACAGCACTGCTCCTGAATTGAGGGTATAATAGATTAATCAGTTTATGAAAGGAAATTACCAGCACAAACAAACTTTCATTACAGGAGGTTTCAAGTTGAAGGCACTTCAGGTTTTGATTTGCAAGTTTGCATCCAGCACTGGGCACAACACTGTATGGCCCTAGTAGTTCTGTGTGTTGACCTATGCTAGGCTGAGCCATATACCACACCTATCCGTGGACTGGCCACATCTTTGAAGCTCCCACACACTGCCTTTCCATGCTTAGTGGGAAGAGGGCAGAGTTAGGGAAGCATCTGACTATGTCCCCATAGCCAGACATGAAATGATTACATCCTCTGCCAAGTTTTTCCAGAGGTCTCAGCACTGTAGTGATCATTTCATGACTGGTAACAGAGACCTAGTCAGACACTTTTCTGATCCTAGCCATTGTCCACAAGGCATGGAACAGCCATGAGGGGGAAGTGCTTTTCAGACAATCATTTCCAGGTTCCCGACATCGAATCTTTTATTCCCCATTTCCTTTCCACTTCCTGATGGTGCTTCTCTCCTCCAATTGGTTCAGGAGAACTTGGATAAATAGCTGGATAAACAGACATGTAGGTGAGCCGAACATTATTTTATGAGATTATGGCAGAATTTCTGAGTGAGCCTTCCCCTCCAGCAAAGCTAGAGATAACGCATAGTCATCTTAGCGAACGGCTTTGGTAAGCAGGCAATTATTTCAGCAACTGGGTTGCTTTATTTATTTTTTAAAAAAAGACAACAAATTTGTAATTTGGTTACTTTTTCTCCCCTTCTCCTTCTTCCCATCCCCCGTCGCCATGTTTCCCTTGAGGAAATTGCAAAGAAAATATTGCATTGTCCCTGAGATAGGCAATTGGGCTGTCGCTGGTCTTTTGCCCAGGGAGTTTTTTTCCCCTTTGGGTTAAATAAAATTGCCTGTGAAAGGGTTGAGCTCGAGGAACATGTTTGAAAGATCCCCGCGCCAGTCAGACTCACTTAGCCCCTTAATCCCTTACATTGGCAGTCGAATCCAAGGGACATGAACTGGTGCTCAAAGAAGCAATAAACAAACAAAGCTCTGAGCTTCTTTGCCACATGCTCAAAGAAAAAGGGACAAGCAGGGAGGGGAGAGAGGGCTCCGTTTCCCATAAATAGATTGCAATAAAAACAATAGCTGTGGCATGTCAGTGGGATAAATCTAATCCAAGCAGAAGAACTCCACCTAGGAAGGCTTGGAGCTGGGGAGCAAGGGGCAGGGAGGAAGTTCCTCCTTGGGGCAACTCTAAATCCTCTATCTCTACCTGTGGGAGACCGTGACAGCTTATTAATGAGCTAGATGCAGAACATCCCTAAACATCACAAGGCACAAACATCATAGCCCCCTGCCTCCAATGCTGACAGGTTCCCAGCAGGAGGACTGCTCAGCCCTGGGGATTTATGGCAAACTTTTTTCTCCCCACCGGAGACATGTCACTAATCTTATTGCAACTTTTTGAGCAGCTTTCGGTTTTCTCCAAATGTGTTCTGCCCAAGACGCTCCAAACCCCATAGATATATAAAGTTAACAGTGGTTCAGTACTCTTCAGTGTGAAGATATCCATCTCCATTAGAATAAGGCCATTTCCACACTACATGGTTACAGTGCTATTATCCCACTTTCAGCATCCAATGGAATCCTGGAGTTTGCAGTATAGGGAGGGGCCTTTAGAATTCTCACCCAGAGAACTCTTTGGCTTCAGGAAACTACAAACCCCAGAATTCCACAAGATCTTGAAAGTCAAATAGTAGCACTATAACAGTGTGGTGCAGAAATGGCCAAAGCCTCATTGGTTACCTTGTTGGAGGACCAACCAACAATTTAGAGTCCTTGACAAATTCTTCTTCATCTCTACCAATTCTTCTGTGGTCCATATTTCACCTTGTCACTGACCTTCTCTGGTATCATGTGGCCTCTTCCTCTTGTTTCTCCCCTCCCTTTCCTCTTTTAAGGTCTCACTTCATTGCTTCTGTGTATCTCTAACTGCCCTGTTTCATCTGGTCCCTCTTCCATGTACTTTCTTTACTCCTTCATGTGTCTCTAGCTGGTGTGATTCTCTCTGTCCTTTCTCGGTGTGTTCTACTTCTCCACTGCCATTCTCTTGTTTCATCTTTGTTTTCATCCATCCCTTCTTCTCATTTTCTGAAAATGCCAACCTCCACCGTAGGCTTCCTCTTTCTGCTCATCCCCTCCCCTTACTGTTCTTAGCTGCTTTTTGATGCAACCACAGGATTGAAAAAAAAAATCAGATGAGGATAGCAGGCAGGTGATGTTAGGGAGAACATAGCTAATGAACACACTGCATCACTGTCCCACCTCTTATCAGTCTGCAGATGGTTACACAAAGTTTCACTGGGAGAAAAGTTACATAATGTTATCTTTCATCTTTCTCTGAAACTAGTTTTACAGAACTGCATGGGAGGCTGGGGCCAATAATTGTGGGTAGGAAAGTCTTGTCATCCTAAAGCAGCAAGAGATTTTTAGACTTTGTTCTTGACAACATCATAGAAATTGTGTGCATTTTGTGTGCAAGAAATATGTCCTTCTTTTGCATTTTGCAAATGCAAAACTATGATCAGCATTGTTTCCCTAGATAGGCTGTTAAACAGCACTGGGAGGATTATTTGCATCTTCTTATGAAGCCACCTGTTTTGGTGGGTGGATCACAGAATCATAGAGTTGGAAGAGACCCCAGGGGCCCTCCAGTCCAACCCCTTCTGCCATGCAGGAACCCACATCAAAGCACTCCTAACAGATGGCCATCCAGCCTCTGCTTAAAAACCTCCAAAGTAGGAGACTCCATCACACTCCATTAAGGCAGCAGATTCCACTGCCAGACAGCTCTGACCTCAGGGAGTTCTTCCTGAGGTTCAGGTGGAATCTCCTTTCCTGCAGCTTGAATCCATTGCTCCTTGTCCTAGTCTCTGGAGCAGCGGAAAACAAGCCAGCTCCCTCCTCAATATGACATCCCTTCAAATATTTAAACATGGCTATCATGTCCCTTCTTATCCTTCTCTTCAGCATACTAAACATACCCAACTCCCTTGGATGTGCTTGGCCACAGAATTGGAACAGGCACTGGCCCTTTCTCCAACATACCTTTTCACAAAATCGTTTGGTGGGGATCCCAGCAGCAGCTCTGTTGGTAGGGGTGTGTGACAGGAAGGCTCCCCTCTGCACCCACTGCCTTCCTGCAGAAGGGAGCATGATGGCCATGCCCCTGCTTTCCACAGTGCAGCCAGGTACTTTCCCAAGCTGTGTTTGGTCAGGAAGTACAGCCATCATGTTTCCGCAGCTTCTGCAGGATTGGTAAGTGTGGGATGGTTGCATGATTGTGTCAATGCTGGTGAAAACCTGCCAATGATTTAATCCATGATCATACTGTCTGAGGGTGAGAGAATGATGAGACCATGACGACATCATGCAGAAGTATCATCACAGTTCCATCCTCCCGTCCCCCACTTCTACATGATGTTGTTGCTGTCCTGTCCTTCTCTCATTCCCATTGTGGGATGGGAGGATGCTGTGGAAAGGGATGCTATTTCTGCACAGTGGCATTTTGTGCAAATTGCAGAAAAGGTGGGGGAAAATGCTTTGGTGCCTCATTTTCACCCTGGAGTCAAGAACCCTCATGGGCTTTAGAAGATCCACAGTGGACTATCTTACCAAGCTGAGACAATCTGGTCTGGATCAACATCTCAGCAGTCAAGGGATGTTTTCCACATTCCTATTGGAACTGTTTCATTCCTAATTCAACAAGAAGAGCATTGCACTGATGTAATGATGCATCTACATCAGGAAAGGGAAAGGTGGGGGGAAGCAAGTGACATTGTGATTAATCAGATGCAGTAATTCTCCAGTTGCAGCCCAGGGCTTCCTTGTGCACCTTGAGAGGATGGCTAGCAGTCCATGAGGAATGTGTTAATGAATTAATTATTGACTCTGGTAAACTCAGTCTCAGAGAAGTTCACCTCTTCAGTCTCTTTAAGATTTACTGTTCCATCCTTCCTTGGTCTTGTGAGAATGAGAATTCTGTGCCTTGTTGCATTGATTGTGGTCCGATTGCTCTATCACTCCTGATCAGGGAGACTGAACCATTTCCTTTGGCTAGCAACTTTTAGTCAAGACAGCCTAAATGCATACTTCCAGGACGAATACACACTGATCAGAGTGCAGATAGCGTTCAGACTTCTCCAAATTTTGCATAGCAACTTTCTGCTATAAACAAACAAGCAAACAAATCATGCTTCAAATGCACATATTAACAAAAATTTAAAGTCCCAGGGATCAGGTGGGATTCTAATCAACCTGGCAGAGCACAAAGCTGTACCAGGCATGTGTTGGGGAATGTGACAGATAGTAGTGGATCCCTCGGAGTGTAGTGGAGTCTCCTTCCTTGGAGGTTTTTAAGCAGAAGCTTGATGGTCATCTGTCGGGAGTGCTTTGAGGGTGTTCCTGCATGGCAGGGGGCTGGACTGGATGGCCCCTGGGGTCTCTTCCAACTCTACATTTCTATGATTCTATGATTCTATGAAGGATAAGGTGAGAAAAAACCTTTCTTACTGCACCACCCACTAAGTCTAGCAGAGAAATAAGGTAGAGTTAGTGTTCTTTCTAAAAACACATGCAACAGGTTTACTTGTTGTGTTTCTGCAGCTAACATTGAAAGGTGACCATATTTCCTGGACCTCCACACGATCCCTGGGAGGTCCAGAAAGATACTTCCTTTGTGCAGTCAGCTGGAGAAACACAACTGGAAGTTGCCCAACTGCTCTCCACTCCTCACCAACCTCCGAATGGCTATGGTTTAGACTCTAGTCGCAGGGAATTAGATTGCACAGCTGGAGGGGGGCTCCTTATGAAAAGAGTTTCTGTATATCTTCTTTTCCAACACGTATTAAAGGTAAAGAGAGAGATGATGCTTGGAAAAGTCACTAACAGGATCTGTTGTCTTTCCAAACTCTAAGCACATGAAAGGCTTGGACAAGATCCAGTTTCAGTCCTATTAACCCTGAATACCTCAAGAATTGCCCAAACCGGTTTCAGAGGTCCTTATTCATCTCTGACCAGGTTTTTTATTTGAATCCAAAATCCTTTCCAGTGAGCAAAGGTATAAATGAAGTCAAGATTGTTTGTGTTCTGTGTGTTTTATCAGCACACATTGTGTACCTTGGGAATACAAAGAAGACACTGAACTGAAAGCACTGTACACATTTTAATTCTCTCTCTTCAACTAAATGAAAGAAGTTCCAGGAAATTCAAGAGGAGCTGAACTCCCAGCACGAGTTCAACCAGAAGGAACAATAAATATACAAAAGGGAACTGCAGGATCTCCTAACTTTTCCCCTTTCTTCTCCCAAATTTACCTGTTGGTTGGTCAATGACTGCAGTGAATTGCTCCAAAGACAACAATGTCTTTGCTTCTCCTCCTCTATCCAACCATCTATTAGACAGAGCTTAGAAAACTACACTTCACAGAGTTGATTCCTTTCTTGCAAAGTTTTTTTAGTGCCTAGATTATTTTGCCCTCCCAAAAAGCTAAACCAGGTTTGTAACATGTACCAAACAACGACTCTCTACCCAACAGCCTTGGGTACATGGCTTTCAGACGGAAAAATTCAGTTGCTATTGTTGTTGAAATCGGTATAAACGAGATTGTGTATTATGCATCAGTGATGAAAGACCTACAGCAAGATTTTGATATGGTTTGCTAGCGTACATGAAACGGTGCATATTTTAGTTGTGCCAGTTAGCCAGCCATCAAAGCAGAAACCCAACTTTCCAGCCAGTTCCGTTCTGCCCTAGAGGAGCACTGTTGGAATAAATTGGATGGCACTCTTGGTACTAAGTCTCCGTGGAAAGCTATTCCAGGCTAGGAGGCTCTGCACAATTTATCTCCCTCTGCTCACGGATAATGTTTGCATGAAGATTTATGAAATCATACATCTGGAAGGACCCTCCACTACCATCTGTTCCAGCCCCTTGCACTAACACAGCACCCAATGCATCTATAAAGCATTCCTGATTTATTGTTTGTACACTCTTCCTCAAAATGCCACCCCTTCCTTAGGCAAGACATTCTGTTATTCAGCTGTTCATGTGCCTCAGGAATTTTCCAACCAGACATTCACTTCCAGCAAAATGTAAGCCTACTAGCATTTCTTTCATCTTCAGTCACAGCTAAATGTTATTAGTCTTTGATATCATGTTGTTCCCACATCAAGCAAGCTCTCCCTGAGCTGCTGCCCTCCAAATGTTTATATCTACATCTTCCATCAGCACCTGCTTTAAGGGTCCCAGTTCTACCCCATAATGCAAGAAGGAGAAGGTTAAGGGGGCAGTTAAATAACTCCTCTCCATCTACATTGAAGCTGATATGATCAGGATAGCATTGCTGACGTTCCACCTCTTGAACATTCTTTTCATAGATGTCCAAGTGAGGACCAGAGCTTTGAAATAACTTGTTACAGACTGTGAGTTACTTGGAATGCATTCTTTTTGTCCTACAGCAAAGGTATAACAACATGATGCTGTGATTCTAAATAAGAGATAACTTCACTTCTTTTGTGATGTGGGTGTAACTTTTTTCTTTTATAGTTATAGGTGTGTGTCCTTATTAAATGACAGAACATAACAGGGCTTGAGTACTCTGTAACACTCATCCTGCGGCCTCGTGCTTAGTAGTGGGCATTGAGGTGGCTAGAGAATGTCAGGAGAAGGCCAATGGCTTATGGCACTCGGATGTTTTTAAAAGTAACTGATCACTTTTTGAGAAACTGGGAACCAAGGAATGACTTTTTAAGTGCAAATACAACTGTAGATTTGAGCCAGCATGGTTTGTGTGTTGGGTTAAGGACTTTGAGAGGCCAGGATTCAAATCCATCCTCAGCCACGGAAGCCCTCTGGATCACACTCTCTCAGCCTAAACGGATGACAACAACAAACCCCTCTAAATAGATCTTGCCAAGAAAACCTGAAGATATGGTTACACAAGGTTGCATAATTCAGAAATGACTTGAAGGTACACAACAACAAAAAAAGAAAAAACAACAACAGTAGATATAGGGCAAGGGTATGTGGAACTATAAGTGTGTTGAATTATTTTTAGAAAAAAATATCCAAGCTGTGACAATTATGTTTTCTTCACAGGGATCGGGAGCAACTTTGCACATCCTGACTCTGTGAGTTACATTTAGTGTAGGTGCCAGTTCTCTGCAATGGCATCATGGGATCACCTTGTCATTCTCTAGTAGCCACTGCCTTTGGTCTAATCTAATCTAATCTAATCTAATCTAATCTAATCTAATCTAATCTAATCTCTGTGTTGAGCATTATACATGTAGGCCATTTCCACACTATTCTGTTATGGTGCTTTTATTCCACTTTCAACATCCTGTGAAATTTTGGGGTTTGTAGTTTACTGAGGCCAAAGAGCTCTCTGGCTGAGAATCCCAAATGCCCCTCCCTAAACTGCAAGCCTCAAGATTCCAGGAGGATGTTGAAAGTGGAATAACAGTACTATAACAATGTGGTGCGGAAATGGCTGTAGATATGCACTGAGTTTGCAATCGTGCATTTCACATTTCTTTGTGCTTTAGGTTGAATAGCCTTGCAATTCAGTAATGCACAATCATCACAATGACCTCACGAATGTAAAGTTACACTTTTTCTCCTTGACGTAGGATCTTGGCCTTCTGGAGACCAGGACAAGGAGCAATGGATTCAAGCTGCAGGAAAGGAGATTCCACCTGAACCTCAGGAAGAACTTCCTGATGGTCAGGGCTGTCTGGCAGTGGAATCTGCTGCCTCAATGGAGTGTGGTGGAGTCTCCTTCCTTGGAGGTTTTTAAGCAGAAGCTGGATGGCCATCTGTTGGGAATGCTTTGATGGGTGTTCCTGCATGGCAGGGGGTTGGACTGGATGGTCCCCCATGGTCTCTTCCAACTCTGTGATTCCATGATCTCCCTCCCCCATTGATGTTTATTTTGACGCCTCCCTAATCATCCTATATTATTTTTCCAAATGTTTTTACTTGATACCCCATCAGCTGTTTTTAAAAACTTCTAATTTTTCTTGTTTGCTGCATTGAGCGTGTTGTTAAGAGCAGAAAGGCATGAGAGTCCCTTCCTTATAAATAAATATATACATACAAATAGTTGTTAGTTGCACCCTATTGTTTCACCTATGGACTGGAGTTTTCTAGACTGTGGAAATATCTGTGTCGCCCCAGGCGATGCTCATAGATTGAGAGAAGCACAAGGGTCACCAAGATTAAGAGCTGCACATGAAAGAACTTCCTTTTAGCACTGTTCTGAACAACTCATGTGGTTTTGCTCCCATATTAAGTGTTTTCAATTTGCCTTTGTGAAAGTGAGTCTGGAAAACGGGTCACTGCCTTCTGTTTTCTGATGAACCTTTGTGTTACGACATCATAAAAGTCAGTCGCTACGACCGAGAACATAATAGGATCACCTCCTGGTGCTGGCATTGAAACTGTATGGAGAATACAAAGTCTTTACAAATCTATATTTTGTCATCTGTAATGTTCACTAATGCTTTACAGCAGGTTTCATCAGTGGAACATGAATTAATGATGGATGGCAAATGGAAAAAATAATGAATTCCAAATAAATACTTATTGCATAATTGAAGTTGCAAGACTTTTCTATGAATAAAATATATTTGTATTTACAATGCATAAATTCGCCGGGGACACAGTGAGCCATAAACAGCTTTCTGATGAAAACATTGATGAGATCTGTTAAATTAGTAATAGGTTGAATACATTTCTTAATTATGTCACCATCTTTGGCTGCGCCCACAGTGCAGTTTAAAGCAAAATTGGAGGCCATTTTGTAAATGCTGTGTGTCATACAGGATGATATGTATCAGCACGGTGAAATCTGAATGCATTCTCAAGAACTGGAAAATAAAAATAGAGGCAGTCCTTGAGAAGCATCTCACTTCAGAAGATAAATCTAGGTCTGCTTATTATTGGTTGAAGAGAACAGATTTACTTCTGTATTACCAAAAACAATTGGCACAGATGAAGATGTCTTCCCCTTAAATTGAAATGCAATGTCTTGTTATTATTGTACAAAGAACAGATATAGGGACTTGAGAATTTGGGAGTAGACATCAAAACTGTACAAATCATTAGACTTGTCCCTGGTATTTTTGCTAGCCCAGTGCTGGTGGCAAGATAGGTGGCTGAATTTAGCACTTCTGTGGTCTACAGATGTTCACAGCCATTAACTTTGGTGAGTGTGCTGAACCTGCATGGAATAATGGTTTGGATATTGGAGTAGGACTCTGGGAGACCAGGGTTTGCATTCCCACTAGCCCTGGAAACCCATGTGGTGACCTTGAGCAAGTCACCCTCTCTCAGCCTAAGAGGAAGGCAATGGCCAAATTCTTATGATGACATCTCACAAAAACAGAACAGAACTATCTTTATGATAGGGTCACCATAAATTAGAATTTACTCGAAGGTGCACAATAACAGTAACAACAGCAATGGCTGAGAGAGTGTGACTTGGCCAAGGCCATCCTCTGGATTTCCATTGCTGAGTGTACATTCAAACCCTGGTGCAACAGAGTTCTAATCCAATCCCTCAAGATTTTTTTCAGAAGAGGATTGCAATTGTCTTGCTTTGAGGATGAACAAGTGTGACTTGCCCAAGTTCACCCAGTAGCGGTGAGCAAGGATTCCAATCCCAATCTCCTGGAGATCTGGTCGAACTGGAATACCACCCTGTTTGTTTGTTTCCTATCTTGTGTTGACAGATGGGAAGTTCCACAGATTTGGGATGAGAACTCCCAGAGTTACTTTCCATTCTCCATGTTGGTTGGGGCTGCTCAGAGTTCAAGACCAAAACATCTGGGTAGCCAAAGTTCCCCACCACTTCTATAATATAATTTTATGATCGGTGAATGCTGTGCTTTCTTTATCAATGTGTTTTTAAATGGCTTGAAATTCTGTATTTAAATTCAATAACATGATGTGTTTCACTGTGCTCAGATATTTCAATTTCTTAACCTTTTAATCTGCATCTTTCCAGTAAATGTTGTAAGATGCCTTGAGTACCAATTTTTCAAGAACGATGGAATCAATCAGTCAAAGATCACTGGCATCTACCTTGGACTATATCATTTCGAAATAAACAGAGACCTCCTTCAATAATAAATGAAGACAGTAGCTTGACTATCTAACCATTCTGTTTATATTTAAGGACTGTGGAATGCTCAAACAGTGAATATCATTAGCAAAGCAATAGATTAGAACTTTTTGCTCCACTAAATCAGGAAAAGCACATTAATTTTTGCTTTCTTGACTCTTCCCAAACACATTCACAATCCATCATTTTCAGAAATGACAGCCAGAGCAATCCTGAGGGGAAATGATGCTAATGAGTAATGAAAATGATCTACAGATTCATCGCCAGTCTTACCAACTGACGCTGGGCAAGGTTGAAGGTGGGAAGGGAGCTTTTTCAGCTGAGCAAATCCATGATAACATTTTGAAAAGTCACATTTGGCTTCGGTGACACATGCCTTGCTTACATCCTTGTTGGATTACTGTAAGGTGCCCTACATGGGACTGCCTTTGGAAGCTGTTCAGAAACTTTGCCTGGTCCAAAGTGCTATGGCCAATCAGGCTGCTGAATGAGGCTGGTTTCATGGATCATATAACTCCTCTGATGAAAGGATTGAACAAGCCACCAGTAGTTTTCTGGGCAGAATTCCAATTGCTTGTCATGACCTTTAAAACTCTAGCCAGCTTGGATCCAGACTATTTGAAAGATTGTATCTCCCCATATGAACCTGCTGAAGAGAAGCATTAATACATCAACATAACAGACCTAAAACACAACTTGCCCCAAAGCTCCTAAAGTTAGTCTGTTATTCTCAGGTGTAATGGAAAATACTTTCCTGTTTCCACTGCTGAAGTGACATTTATCTGTCAATCTGGGCAACTTCTGTGCATAGAATGGGAAGAGACAACATCTTTCTCCTCAAGTAGGCAAATATTTTGGGTCATTCAAAATTGCATCACTTTTGTGCAAAGATCGTATTTTGTGATCTTTGCACCACAAAACTCTGTGGTGTTTTGCGTTAAACCAGCCGGACAAAGAATTATAGTGCCAATTTGTAAGTGCAGTCAGTTTTACATTTTACAGGGTTCCACAAGTAACCTCTTTTCATTTCATACTTCAGTTCAAGTTGGAAAACGGTTTCTAACCTCAGTTACTTATATACACATATACATATAACAGCAATAGCATGGCATTAGTACAGAACCCCTGTGCAATTTATGCGGTTGTGCATTTTAACCTGATGCAAACAATACATAGAACACTTTACCAGGGTTTCTGTTGTACCATCTACTTTGTCGTCGCTTTGGAATTGTAGTTAAAACTTTGTTGCTGCAGACAGCCTCTGGCTGATAAAATTTGACTATAGCCTATACCTTTCTAGAAGGAAGAATTCATCTTCAGGGTTTGAAAGCCTTTTATGCTTCATAATTTTGACTTTTTTGACTTTTTTAAAAGGCAAAACTATATATATATATATATATATATATATATATATATATATTGGTAGCAGCAACATGAATTGAGATGTCAGCAGGCTGCCCATGTATTTATGGCCCTGCTGTTCATAGTTCTAATACAGTAGCACACTTGCAAAGTTCTGCACTTTTGTTTGTTGTAAGCTTTACTTGCTGAATGAAGTGAGGTTGGATGAAAAACAACCATGATCAGATAAAATTCCTGCTGGATCAGCTGAAGGTCCATCCAGACCAGGGATAGACACCATTTAAGTCTCAGGTGGCTCCAAGAGTGATATGCAATGGCCTGAGTTCTAGAGTATATGTGCGTGAGTGTGTGCTTCTGCCAGTCCCCAAGTCAAAATCGGACGCAGCTCTCAGGACTGATCTAATTCTTTATCCTAGTGGCAAACGAGATGTGCTACCATGCTGTACAACCCCACTGCATGATACAATGTAATTGGCAAGAAATACTGTTTAATTGGCATAAAATATATAACTCATACACTTATAGAATCATAGAATCACAGAGTTGGAAGAAACCACGGGGGGGGCATCCAGTTCAACCCCATTCTGCCATGCAGGAACCCACATCAAAGCATTCCCAACAGATGGCCATCCAGCCTCTGCTTAAAGACCTCCAAAGAAGAAGACTCCATCACACTTCCAGGCAGCATATTCCACTGCCAAACAGCTCTGACTGTCAGGTAGTTCTTCCTTAGGTTAAGGTGGAATCTCCTCTCCTACAGCTTGAACCCATTGCTCATTGTCCTAGTCTCTGGAACAGCAGAGAACAAGCCTGCTCCCTCCTCGATGTGACATCCCTTAAAATATTTAAACACAGCTATCAAGTCTCCTCTTAACCTTCTCTTCTGCAGACTAAACATCCCCAGCTCCCTAAGCCACTCCTCATAGGGCTTCATGGCTTCCAGACCCTTCACCATTTTGGTCACCCTCCTTTGGACACATTCCAGCTTGTCAATATCCTTCTTGAAATGAGGTGCCCAGAAGAGGACACAGTATTCCAGACGAGGTATAATCAAAGCAGAATAGAGTGGTACCATTACCTCCCTTGATCTAGACACCATACTCCTATTGATGCCACCAAGAACCATGTTTACTTTCTTGGCTGCCACATCACACTGCTGACTCATGTTCAGCTTGTGGTCCACCAAAACTTCTAGATCCCTTTCACACATACTGTTATCAAGCCATGTGTCCAGCATCCTATCCATTATGGCCGAATGCCATGTGGAAAAGCAATTCTTGCTGGGAGCTTCGTGCTAAGGCAGATGACCTCAGCATGGCCAAGTCATAAATTCATGAGGATTAGCCAGAGAGCCCAGACTTAATGGATTGGAGATAATCACCTCAACTACCCAAACTCAGAATGCAATTGCCAATACAACAGCAAAAGAAAGCAACAGATGTTCTGTAACCAATTCCCAAGGAATTTCTCCTTTGTTTCTTCACCTGTCCACCCATTAAGGGACTATCACAACCTCCATCAATGCTTTATCAGCTGAATTTAGGACCATTAGTGCATTCCAGACCCCTTTGGTTGCTCTTCCAGAAAACCATTAGCACAAACCACTTCTGGATGGAAAACGGGGTACTTAAACCTTATCTCAAACTCCAACACTTTGGTAGAACTTTGGGTGTTATGCTGCACTCTAGACTCATTCCTCCATGCTGCTCTTGGACTCTTGTGTTTGAGTTTGTTTGTAACGGATTTGGAATGTGGACTCCTGCCAGTTCTGGTTGGCACGCAAGGAGTTTGAGCTATCTGTCTTCAATCCTCTACTTCAGGACCAGTAAACATCACCCTAAACACCCAAAATTTCCCTCTATTCAATCTTTCTCACCTCTCCTTCTGCTAGCCTTGTATGGTAGTGAGACTGCTTCATTTCTTGTGTGTGCTTGTGCATTCCCCCCAATAAAACATCCTTTTGACTTCCAACTGACGTCTCTGCATTAGTATCAGTATACAGAGGTAAAAAGGTCCCATGGTTGCCCATCCTCTCGCAGGCTGCCTTTTGAGCTATAATTCTCCACCTTTCTATGAAGGCACTGGCATTGTGGGTGGACCACTGAGTCACCCACCTTTTAGGGTAACAAATGTGCCCATGAAGCCCACAAACAGGGCATGCACAGGCATTCCTCACACTTGCTGACCAGCAACTACATATCTTCCCAGTGTCCTGATTTAGCAGGGACAGTCCTAACTAAACTTCTGTTCTCCCATTTTTTCAGGCGATTTTAAGGTGTCCCAATTTCTCTTCCGTCTCCTCTTTCCCCCTTTGTTCTCAGCTTACATCCATTTCTGCAAACTTAGTCTCAAATGAAAAAGTAGTCAATGGACTCAGCAGGGGAAAAGGAGAAGACAAGGCAAAATCTTCTCTTTCCTAGGGGAGGTCAGGCAAAAGCAAGCTGCTGCAAGCAGCCCTAGCTTGCCTGTTAATAACTTTTCCCATCTTGACCACACTCAAAGGTTGCTTGTCCCAGCTTTATCTGTGAAGTGTTGGAGGGTATACAACTGGCACAGGTATACTTCTCCCGAATGTGGATGTTTCACAGAGTTATGGTTCAAATCCCTACTTAGCCAGAGCATGCAGTGGTTTGAGTGCTGGACTTAAATTTTGAGAGACCAAGGTTTGAATCCCTGCTTAGCCCTGAAAACCCACTAGGTGGCCTTGCACAAATCACACTCTCTCAGCCATACCTCCTCTGAAGAAATTTCTCCAAGAAAACCCTAGGACAGAGTCACCATAAGTCTTAGGCATTTCCCACACTACATTGTTATAGTGCTATGATTCCATTTTCAACAGCCTATGGAATCTTGGGGTTTGCAGTTTGGGGGGGGCATTTTAAATTCTCAGCCAAAGAGCTCTTTGGCCTCAGTAAACTACAAACCCCAGGATTCCACAGGATGTTGGAAGTGCAATAATAGCACTATAACAGTGTAGTGCAGAAATGGACAGAGTCAACTAGAAGGCACATAAGTGCAAAAACAAAGCGAATCACATCATGGACGCATCCAGACTGATTGAAATGTCCCAGATTTCATTTCCATTCCTTCTGATATTATACTGGGCAAAAATCAATCAATCTGGGGACCTGATATAATACGTCTCTGATCATAGCCGGAGCTGACAGAAAATATTCTGGACTAAACACAAATGTGTATGGATTTCCTAAACAAAAGCAGAAAGAATGTGAAAAAAATCTGGGATTTTCTAGTCTTTTTAAATTGGCCCTAAGACATTTTTAAAGATTCCCCTCCCTCAAAAAAAAGGAACCCACAGAGAAAACCTAGTAAAATAGAGCTGTTGGCCAACAACAAAGCGAAATGCTAAAGTAGAGGTCTGTTTCTCAGTAAATATTTGAAACGGTTGGCATGCATGCTAATACCCGCCCCAATTTTCCTTATCCTGTACCCCAGATCGTGACATTTTGAAGCCCGATGAACCGAAATGGAGTGCTACCCTGTGTTTGTTTGAAGCTCTTTGTGAGCGATCACAGATCTGGGGACTTTTAAGAGTCTCTTTGCTGGAGGCTTGAATTCCTGTAATTTAAGCCCTGCATGGCCCACAATCAGTATCTTTCAAGTGAACTGTTTTCTTGTCATTAAGACTTGACATTTTCAGTACATCGTGGCTGCTTCGCTGCAATAAACCTCCCCTCAGGGACATGCAGACTCCATTTCCAGACATGAATACCAGGAAGGGAGTGCATATGAAATCGGGGAGGAAATTATTCTCACTCAGTCAAGATAGCCACCCAGAAATGCCAGAATCTGACAATAGCCTCTACTTGGCGAGACAAGTCTGAGATGCCGAAATTAAAAAAAAAAAAAAAGACAGAACAGCCCTGTTGGGTGATTGCGTGTTGCCTGTTCCACATGCACATCAGCAGTCAGGAACTGATATAGGCCTCTGTTTTTAAAAGAATTCTATACACAAGCATGCACACATACACGCACTTTCAAGTGATGGCCAGATTACTGGGCCAGCTATTTTGTTTAGTACCTATGTTTTCCCATCCATAAATGATTGAAAGAATTCTAGTGTTGCAAGAGACCCCAGGGGCCATCCAGTCCAACCCCCTTCTGCCATGCAGGAGCACCCATCAAAGCATTCCCAGCAGATGGCCATCCAGCCTCTGCTTAAAAACCTCCAGAGAAGGAGATTCTACCACACTCCAAGGCAGCAGCATATTCCACTGCCGGACAGCTCTGACCATGAGGAAGTTCTTTCTGAGGTTCAAGTGGAATCTCCTTTCTGCAGCTTGAATCCATTGCTCCTTGTCCTAGTCTCTAGAGCAGTAGAGAACAAGCCTCCTCCCTCCTCAACATAACATCCCTACAAATATTTAAATATGGCTATCATGTCCCCTCTTAACCTTCTCTTCTGCAGACTAAACATACCCAACTCCCTAAGCTGCTCCCCGCAGGGCTTCATGATTTCCACACCCTCCACCATTGTGGTCACCCTTCTCTGGACACATTCCAGATTGTCAATACCCTTCTTGAATTGAGGTGCCCAGAAATGGACACAGGATTATTCCTGATGAGGTGTGATCAAGGCAAAATAAAGTGGTACCATTACCTCCCTCAATCCAGACACCACACTCCTATTGATGCAACCAAGAATCACATTGGCTTTCTTGGCTGCCGCATTACACTGGTGACTCACGTTCAGCTTGTTGTCCAACATGACTCCTAGATCCCTTTCACATGTACTGCTATCCATGTCTCCCTACAGGCTTCTTTGTTCAAAAAGCCACATTTTTTGCACAGAAAATTTGTTTTGTTTTGATCCAAATTGAAACCCTGTGTACATTTCCACACAGAAAAATCCACCAGAGCAATTCAGGATGTTCAAAGACTAGGAGGATATTGCATGAAAGTCTTGCTTCCCAATTATTCCTTCTGATGTAGTAACCCAGCTTTTGGAAACCCATTTTTTGAGTGAGAAATGAATAGGGAGTGAAACAATATTCAAAAATTCTCCAAAAAATGTTAAAAATGTGTTTCTTGAATTTCAAAAAATGCTGACCGGAAGAATCTTGGAGTGATATGGGTTTTTGCAATTCAGGGCCTCTTCTTTATTAAATTTGCTGCATTTTCTGCACTTGAAATAATATTTTTTTTGCAGATATATAATTTTCTACACAAAGAATTCTGCAAAGGCAATGCTATTTTCTGTGCAAAAACAATGCATGCGAATTTTGTGTAGAAGAAGTCCAGATCTGCAGCATTTTCTGTGTAAAAAACAGCATTTTTGCACAGAAAGTGGAGAAACTCTTTCTCTGCAAAGATGATACTAAGTCCAGAATTGTGGATAGTCTCCAAAAACTGTATTTTTCAAATAGGTTCTTGCATTAGAAAGAAAACTGCTCAGATTGCTCATTGCTTCCATTGGGGACAAAATGAGCAAAGAATTACATCCTTAGAAATGAATAATAAAGAATATTCTTTCCATTCCAATTTGTGGTGACATGTTTATCAGGCTCTCAGAAAGTCCCAGAGCACATTTTGAAAATTAATATATTAATGTTGTACCTCTTGGTAGGCCTGATAAAGTTATTGTGACAATGTCTATTTTGGATTTTATTTTATGGTCATCCTGGGCCATCTGCTTGTATTTCTTTGTTTGTTTGCTTGAATTTGGAGATACCAAATTTAGTTGCTGAACAGTGAAGTCCAAACCTGGAGGGAATGAACTTATATCAACATACCCTGGGATATAATTTTTTTAAAAGGTTTGCCCTCTCCAGCTCAAGGTAAAATGATCTGATTTGGTTCTTACTAATGTATTTTTGCTGTTGCAATGTCTAATTTTATCTCCAGACCTGACAGTATGGAGATGTCCTAAACGACCCAGTGAACTTGGCATAGAAAGAGGACAGGGGGTAGACCATCTCAAAAGGAGAAACTTTGTGACTCCAAAGGGAAAAGTAAAGCATTGTGTTCTTCTATTCTCTTTCCCCACCCACCCATGGAATAAATACATTAAGTGCCCACAATTGTGTGGTGCTTCCATCCTTTCCAGCCATGTGGAAGGGCAGGAAGCATGATGGAGATGCTTCCTTCCCCAGTACAGCCTGGGAATGAGCCTGGCCATACTGCAGAAGGCAGAGGCATGTCACTTACGCTCTCTTCCACAGGGAACTGGCCGGGTGCATAAGTATATGTTCCCATTACTCTCCCTTCCTGGCAAAGGTGCTACCAGAATCACGATGGGAAGACAATGGGATTGGATAGGGAGTGGAAATGGCCTCCCATTCTCACGTTTCTTCTCCTATGCGAAGCTGGAGAAACTTCAAATGCTTGCATGATGCATTTTCTGCTTTTTAATTGGCCCAATAAAGGTATCAGCATTTTGCAGATTTTGGATTTTGTTGTATTTTTTCTGTGTGGCAACCACCTCCACAACGGTGTCTAACAAAGGATGAGAACAGGGAAGAAATTTCCAATTTCTTTCCTTAAAACTCACTACTTAGATTGAAGAGGGGGAGACACTAGCAAGAATAAGCTTTTGTAACACATGAGAAATCTTGTTGCTCATAGGTAAAGTTGGACACCCGTTTCATTAATCTGCCTCTTGTCTTCATTGTAAATGTGAGGCCAAAAGAGTTCCCTTTTTTAAAAAAAAAATACAAATATAGGAGGGTGAATATACCAGGGTTTTCTGGAATGGTTTTGTAATCACCGTGTTTGTAGTTAAATTAAGAAATGTGTTATACTTGCTGCCAATTAGCTCAATTAAAGTGAGAGTGTGAGTCAGTCCACAGGGACCAGGATTTCCCTGGCTGAACAGAGTCTAGCTTGAAAAAAAGAGAGAGAAAGAGAGAGAGAGAACAGCTTGCTAACCATGAAAGATTATGAGGGAAGAAAGTGGGGAAATAAAGGGAAAGCAAGCAAAGAGCAGAGCAGACAGATTTGATTTAACAAATTGGAAGCTGAACTTAAAGAACGGGATGATAGCTCCAAAATGAATGTGATTAAGTTCACCCTCAGATACTCTGACAAAATGAAATATCACTGGGGGTTACACTGGATTAAACCAGTTTTTGGTTGGAGAATAATGCCGTGGGTTGAAATATTTCCCAGAAAACAAGCTGTGTGAATATTCAGCATTTTTAAATCATAGATTGGCACCATTGTGTCCCTTAGCTCTTGATGTTTTAGCATCATATCCTCTCATGCTTTTTCCTCCCTTCTCTTTCCCTAGTTGTTCAGAGTTTGGCCTGTTAGAGTTGGAAAATAATGTTATGAGGAGGACAATTATAAATTGGGATATTAATCCACCACCGTCAACTAATCATCAACTGAAATAGTTTGAACAGTTGAACTTTCATTAGTGAACAGGTTTTCGAAGATGTTGGTTCAGGGAGATACCATGGGATTTGCAGAGAACATGATGCAAGTTGTCATGCTTGACATTGGAGGTACATTTTGTTGTTGGCTCTCTCAAAGGCACTCTTTGCAATCTTCTTAAATTACCTTATTGCAACCTAGATCCCCCTCTCCCATGGACTACAAAATCCATTATAGGTTTATTGCCTTGATAAGTTGGAGTTTAATATATCTGGTTACTCTAAGTTTGGATGAGGCTGTCCCAAAGCAAGGAATCTTACAGAGACCTGGTGGTGCAGTGGTTAAATGCCGGTACTGCAGCCATAACACTGTGAGTTCGATCCTGCCGGGTTCCAGGTTGACTCAGCCTTACATCCTTCTACAGTAAAATGAGTACCCAGCTTATTGGGAGCAATTAGCTAACACACTGTAAACTGCTTAGGGAGTGCTTTACACTGATAAGTGGTATAGAAATGTAACTGCTATTGCTGTCCTACAATATCTTTAATTAAAGCCCTTTCCACACCTCACTGGTATCCCATGCCATCCCATTGTGATCCTGGTAGTACTCTGCTGGGATGGGATCAGGACCTGAATGTTCCTCTCCACACCCAGCTGATTGGCTGTGGAAGGGTAGCACGAGGGATATGCTCCTTTCTTCCTCAGATCAGCTGGCCACTTCCTGTGCTGCACTGGGGAAGGAAGTGTTCAATCACGCTTCTGCCCTTTCTGCATGGCCACTGCGATGGGAGCATTATGCAATCGGAGGCCATTACCAAATTTTTTTTTATTTTATTTATTTATTTATTTTTGATAATGGTATACCTCAAGATTCTGATGGCTGGGGATGAGTTTTCAGTGGGATAGTGATGACATCATGCAAAGCACGACCTACAGATCAGTAGCAATGCATCCCCATGCTGGACAGTGTCATCCTGTGGAAATGGCCTAAATTTGTATTCATCTGCATCTTGTTTCCTGTGCAATTTTTTTAAAAAAAAATGCTCTTCTCTTTGCAAAACAACCACATGCATTTTTTTTAAGAAAGTAAGTCTTGAACTGTGACGATTTTCACCAGTCCACATTTCTTCCCACCAGTGTTTCATGATACTTGACAAACAAGTTTCTGACCATCTTTCTTGAATATTTTCATATATTCTTTATATTCCTTATGTCTATCTAGTCTTTGCTTTATACAGTGCTCACTCCATTGCCCATGTGAAACTCAGAAGCAAACCTGAACAATGTGTTCCCAAGGAATTTGGAAATGAACTAACTCTGATAATGGAGCTACTGCCGCATCCGTTCCTCTAGTCCTTTCTTGTATTTAAATCAAAACAAGTCAGTTGTAAAAGCCTTGTACAGGCCTTTCTTGGTGTTATTTCTAAGATAAAGTGTTTCCCCACTCCCTTGCCAATGGATACTAAATAAGGCATCCATAAATATGAGAAAGTATTTTTGATTTAAAAATCCTTTAAAATGGGTGTTGCAATCTCATCTTCTGGAGTGAAATACAGTTTCTTTGAAGTTTCATCTCAGCCCAACTTTAAACTATAACGCTCCATCCACGGATGAAATGTACGAGAATTCTCATCTATAGCGTTTGTCTTGTCAAGACAATAACTTCTTAGAAACTCTGTCCACTTACCTCCCATAAAAATCTATTTCCATGCTAGTCCGCCACTTTTTCCTATGTTATTACAGACTGTTTCGCAAAATGGCTGTGATATGCTGGCCATATCATCCAAGAAAAGCCAGTAACATTCATCACAGTGGCACTGAACAGGTTTCAAATTGCCTCCAAGGTTTCTCCCTCTGCTTATTATGGGGGCTGGGGGGCAAGTACGTACTTCATACAACATTAGAAGTTAGCTGACTGCAGCATACGCTTCTTCAATAAGGTGTACCTCTAGGCCAAGCATCGTACACTGTGCTTGAATCCCCAAACTGGCACTGCACATTTCTCTCCTGCTAAAAGAGGTTATCCTTAGTTCTGAAGTTTCCCTTCATTCCATGTGGCTTCTTTTCATTCCTGTGTGTAGGAGTTTAGGGCTCCGTTCATCTCCACTGGTAGAAGTGGGGTCTCCATCACTAACCATGTTGCTGTTACATGTCTTCAAATTGATTCTGATTGAAGATATCATATAGAGGGTGGAGCAAATCTGTTTTCTGCTGCTCCAGAGAGGTAGGTGGGGGTTCAGGCCAGTCCACATTACTCATTTACTCTTAACTAAATAGGTGATGTAGCATTTCAGCCACCATAAAAAGGTTTCTAATAGGGAGATCCCATCACAGGAGAAAGCTGCCTTGGGTCACAGAATCATAGATTCATAGAGTTGGAAGAGACCACAATGGCCATCGAGTCCAACCCCCTGCCATGTTCCCGTCTACGGAAACATGAAGATAAATATATAAATGCCCCCCACCCTGTCTGTCAGGAGAGAACCACAGTCACAAGTCTTCGCAGGAAAGCATAGTTTACTGGTACTGTAGTACACTACACTAACTTCAGTGCTCAGACTAAAAGAACAGGAGAAACCAAAGCAGTTTAGCCCAAGACCCTTCCACGAATTCTTCCTAGGCTGAAGCTCCCTTATCTCTCTGCAGATGTTTTCCGGACCTTGGTGCTAGTCTAGAATCTTCTACCTTCCCTATATCATTATTACTCTAAACCTCATACTAGTGGCAGGCACAACTAGCTGCCCAACACAATCTGTTCTCAGTCGCTATTCTTGTCCCAGCCTTTAACTGGAAAGCTAAAGTGAAGCTCTCTAGTACTATCTATTAGGCATAAATGAACCCTTTTACATCCTTGGACAGCTGTTGAAATTGGGCCATGATGCTGACAGAGGCTGGAATCCTGTTGGGGATTTATATCTTCTGAAGTGGATTGTTATATGCGAGAATTAGAATTGCACAATTACATACCTTCCACATCCAGTAGATTGGCTGCTATGTTACTACATAGCAGTGAGCAAAGTGCCCAGTGTGCACTGAAGCCTGATACACAACAAGACTGATGAATGGTGGGATCAATGCACATTCATTGTGATGTGCATCACATCACATCCTGGTGTGCGTTGAGCACCAATGCACATTGGGCACTCATACTGGTGTCCCATCACTCATCTTTGCAATTCAGTAAATGGGTTTCTCAACACTTCAGCTACATAGCCAGATATGCATAAAGTTATGTGACATAACGGTCATACAGAATTCTGGCAAAGCATTTTATAACCCATCTGCCTGGTGGCGACGGCCAGGTTTACTATGCAAGCCAACAGTCCAGAGGAGCAGGCTGTTATCCTTAGGGTCAGACATTCCATTTCAGTTTGGCACCAGTAAGCCCATTTCCACACTAGCTTGTTATAGTGCTATTATTCCACTTTCAACATCCTATGGAATCCTGGGGTTTGCAGACCCCTCCCTAAACTGCAAACCCCAGGATTCCATAGGATGTCAAAAGTCGAATATAACACTATAACAGGCTAGTGCAGAAATGGTCTAAGTTGCAATAAGGAATCCAGCTGTTTCCTTTATTATTATTTTTTCTAAGGCTCTTATTTTGATCTCTGAGGAGGAACAATCAGATTGTAATGTAAATCTGAGATGGTTAAAAGCGTACCGACTCGCCCTTACGAGCTGCTTAACCAGAAGCGCTCGTCTTCCCCGACAACGTTGAACTTGATGCCTTTGGAAATTCTCTGAATTGCTTTCCTTCTCTGCTATGGTAATAAGGCTCCCAGATCATCATTAAAATATCTGATATTAAACACCGCGATGGAGATAAGTCGCGTTCCTCTGAAAATCGCTCGTGGTCTTAAAAACTTTAGAAGCTGAAAGGAGAGAGGAGAAGAGAGAACAAGGGCTGAAAGAAAAGCATCCCGTCCTCATCCGTGTGGGGCTGGTTTTTGGTAGAATGACAAAACAAACCCTGAATAGGGCTGGTGTGTGTGTGTGTGTGTGTGTTCACACATGCGTTCATGCGGGGATCCTGTGACCCTATTGCTCCATTGCCAACATTTCTGCTTCCAGCTGGCCATGATGGAAAGTGAGCTATATTGACTTTGTTTGTTTGTTTGTTTGTTTATATTTAATTCATATCCCACTTTTCTCCCATATAAGAACTGACGTGGCTTACAAGTTAAAATTATAAGTTAAAACCACACAGCCCAATCTGATGATTACGGCAGATATCATGAAGCAGGAATATGGTAATGGAAATGCTATGTACTAATGTGTAAAATGGCTGAAAAATGCAGTACAATGATATAACAATGTTAAGAGATTTTGGAAATGAAGTCTAGATCAGTTTGGAAGATTCAAGAATAATTCATGTGAAATAGCAATAATAAATGGTTGTTTTAATTGTGAAACTTTAATAAAATGATATCAGAAAAACCACACAGCCCAATCTGTAATATAAAAATTTAAAAAGCATTAAACAATCCACTTGAAAGCATCAATTAAGAACAGTTATAAACACACTAAAACTTCTTAAAAAGTTCTTTTCGAACATATTTTTATTAAAAGAATTCAAAGCACATATAGAATCAACAATTATCATTTGGACAAAAGAACAGAACATGCCGAACGAGAAAGACAAAGATTACATCAGAAAGTAAAAAACAATTTATTGACAACAACCAACCAACGTAAAACATAAGAGAAATAATAATAACAAGCAAAACTCATATAGCTAACTCTTGCCTGGACTTCATGAAGTAATTATCCATTTAGGTGTTAGCTATACATCTTAAAGTTGCCTATGTTTATAGTGCTAACAAGTCAAACAAATAACCAAATAACCTATTACAATACCAATAAAAATACAATTACAGATGCAATAACACACTGACACTAAAAAAAGACTTCCCCCACTGGTAGAAATACAGCTTTTGGTTATCGTTTTCCCTTTACACCCTCCAAACTAATATGAGAAGGATTTGTAACATAGGAGTTGTAAAGTAAGCATACACTTAAATAATAATACATAAGCCATCCATCGTGATTCAAAATTCCCAATAACATCTATTATATTATCAAGCCCAAACAATACACATTGATAAATATATCATATATAATTCAAATATCTTGCTCTCTAGCATAAAGTACCTACTAGGTATTAATTTGGAAAACCCTTAAATAAATACCAAAAGTTTATTTTGATCATCTCGTTATAACAAAGACAGACCATTATCATGGATATTTTCTATTTGGGACCATTTCCTCTTCCCTTACTTGGTGGATCCTGCTGTAAGTCCTGGAGGGGGGAACCTCTTTAAAAGTTAAAACCTCTTTGAAAACCTGTTTAAAAGTGAAAAGATGAAGACCTGTTTAAATAAAGTCTTTGCCTGTTGGTGAAAAGAAAGCGGTGGGGCCAACCGTGCCTCTTTTGGAAGAGAATTACATGGCCTGGGAGCAGCCACCAAGCAGGCAGTCTCCTGAGTCCTCACCAGATGTACCTATGATGATGATAGGACCAAAACAGAGCCCTCCCCTCATAATCTTAAATCTCAGGTAGGCTCGTATTCCACTGTCCCACCCAGCAGATCTACAAATTTACAGGTCCCTGATTCCCCATTGACAGTAATGAGGGCAGTGGTAGCTGGGGCTCCCATGGGATGGGAGATGAATCCACTCCAGGTTGGACAAGATCTCGGTGATATGAGCTAACCAAGGTGCTGAAACCCTTTTAGGTGAGGATAGACTTCAGCACCTTGGATAGATCCTTTAAACTTGAGACCTGGAGTTCAAAATCAAGTTCAAAAGCTGGAATGAAAGACACCATAGAGAAGGGGAATTATCCATACCAACCTGAAAACTGAGAAAATGGATGAACCTAAACCAAGTTGTTCTCAAATCATGGAGAACCAGTAATGACAGCTTACCATCCACTTGAGTGTTGGAGGGGTATTGTTTCCAAATGCTTCCTCCACTGATGGTGATCCTTTCTGTTGTAGGAAGCCATAAAATGACACAAATGTCCCTTCTTGAGAGATCTGGGAAGGACCTCATTATAAGTTGAGTGTTTCTTGGAATTTGTTCCATTTCCCAATTGTGCATGCCTGACCACATTTTAATTGCTCTACATTCTGGAGATAGACACACCTTAGGAGACACGGGGGCAAATTTTCCACTTCTGGACAATTTCTATTACAAAAAAGAAAACTTTTCCTGAATCTAAAACAAACCAAGGGAATGGAAGATGTGGCAAATTGCCCCCCAACAGCTCCTAACACACTTGGGGAGGTTCAAAAGCAGTAAACATTAAAAAAAACCTTCCCCCCCCACAATGGGGCCTGTTGCTGGGTCTTGGGGAAGACAGAAGGATGTTTCATTGCCAGCAAAACAAAAACAAAATACCACCACCACCACCACCCAGAAAAACCCAACCTCCCATAAATAGCAAGCCTTACAGAAAGAAGGAGGGAGCAGGCTTGTTTTCCACTGGTCCAGCGACTAGGACAAGGATTCAAAGGATTCAAGCTACAGAAAAGGAGATTTCACCTGAACCTCAGGAAGAACTTCCTGGCGGTCAGGGCTGTCTGGCAGTGGAAGATGCTGCCTTGGAGTGTAGTGGAGTCTCCTTCTTTGGAGGTTTTTAAGCAGAGGCTGGATGGCCATCTATTGGGAGTGCTTTGATGTTCATTCCTGCATAGCAGGGGGTTGGACTGATGGTCCCTGGGGTCTCTTCCAACTCTATGATTCTATGATTCTATGGTAAAGAGCAAACCCATAATTTCTTTGAACTTTTCTTCCCAGCCAGCAACAGCCCAGCCAGGCTCCCTTCTCCACCGCCTGTTTATCTTTGCAGTTCTGCTGGCTTTTTTTTATATGCTGAATTCATCTTGCCTCAGTTTCTTGTTCAATAACTTTGAACACCCAGGGTGTTGGGCTGACGTATATGTAGAATAGGATGAATTTTTCGAATTTCAGTGCTCGCTATAAATCTGTCACATGCAATAACACTGCTTTCAGTCTTGGGGAAAGCTTTGCCTTTCTCCCCAGAAAACAGCAATGGAAGGTTTGGTCCTGCAGGAACTGACCAAATCAAGAAGTTTCATTTATAGACTGTGGAGTTTCCTCATGATACATTAACCCAGGCCAGTCCAGTAGCACATTAAGACCAATAGTTGCTATGGCCAAAGGGAGCTTCCATTGAAAGCAGTGATGAAGCTCAAAGGGCAAGATAATCAGAAAAATGAAAGAGCCGTGGTTTTATATTGAATATTCCAGACTTGCAACAAGCCAAACTAGAGAAGTCCACACATAGCTCCCAAAGTTGTTTTCACCATCCTCTTTCCAAAACGGATGGAAAATGTGGCCAATTGCACTTGTTAGAAGACTTTACCAGACACAACTGGCCATTTCAGGCCATCTCTCCTTCATGTGACTTGTTTCAGGAAGGAGAAGGCTTTAAAAAAAAACAAGTAACCAGAAGCAATGTAACCTTCCATGTTTCCAGTGAGGTGGGAGGCTGATGCAAACCTTTAGCCCTTGTAGGTCTGCCAGTCCTGGTTTCATGTTTAATTAAGCCCATCACCGTCCTGACACCGCTGCAGGTACCAAACTCATCACTAGAGAGATGCTGATTCCATTCTCCCTTATTACAAGTTCTTCCTCCGTATTCACAGGTTTGACACTCACAAATTTAATTATTTGTGAACGCACATGCCTCCTGTCTCCTCCTCCTCCCATTCCCATGCATTTTGCCCCAGGGCAAAGAACTCACACTGAGGCAAAGGGAAAGGGCAGTGGAGGAAAGCTCATGCAAGCCTTCCTTTCCCCCCTCCAGAGCTCCTCCACCACTCCTATGCATTTTGCCCTGTTGCAGGGCCCTCTTGTTGAGTCAAAACAGAAAGGAAGCGGAGGGGGAAGGCTCGTGAAAGTTCTCAGCACTGGGGCAAAATGCACAGGAATGACAGGGGGAGCTCTGGAGAGGGAAAGGAAGGCTCCTGCTAGCCTTCCTCCACCCTCCATCCCCTCCCCTTTTGCATGAGAAAGGAAAGGGGAGAGCCCCAGAAGGGAATGTGAGGGGGAGCAGGGGCAGTTCTTCCACTTCTGCAAGGGTTCTCTGCACGGAACCCTTGTGAGAGTGGAGAGACAACTGTATCTTGTTCTTCTTCTTTTTCTTTGTCTTCTTCTTCATTTATACCCTGTTTTTTACCCCCAGCTTGGGACTCAAAGCAGCTTACAACAATTAAAAAGACACCGTTAAAAACCACAGAAAACCTCACCTGGAATATTGTGCCCACTTCTGTTCCACACTTCAAGAAGGATATTGACAAGCTGGAATGGTTCAGAAGAGGGACTGAGATATCAAAGGTCTGGAATCCAAGTCTTATGAGGAATGACTTTGGAGTGCTAGGTATATCTAGCTTGAAAAAGAGAAGATGGAGAGGGTGATGTGATAGCTGTCTTTAAATATCTGAAAGGATGTCATGGAGAAAATGGAGAGAGATTGTATTCTTCTGCTCCAAAGACTAGAACACAAACACAAATTGAGAGAAAACAGGGTCCACATAACACATTAGGAAGAACTTATTTTACTGTAAGAACTGCTCAGCAGTGGAATAGGTTCAGAAGGTGGTAATATTCTCCATCTTTGGAGACTAGATGGGCATCCTCCAGGTGTATTTTACCTGTGTATTTCTGCATGGTAGGAAATTGACTACATGACTCCTATAAAGACTTCCAGCTCTATGATTCCATGAGCCCTGCTTTTGCAACCTTGAACTAAACACAGATGTGTTGCATCAGACAATAACGCCCAAGCACTTCTGCAAGGGAACATGCATAAGAAGCCAAGAGGATTTGATCATTAAACATAATCTCATGAACGGTGAAGTCTCTTTTCATCCTGACCCCTAACCACAAGACCTTCAGTGCTCCACTGTTCAAAGGGCTGCCAGAAAAACAACTCCAACTATTCTTTTAAATACACATATTATGATTTGTGGTTATGTTTTCTGGGCATAAGAGGGTGGCGTATTGATCGGCTTTAAAGATGTGTGATTTTACTTAGCTTTGCTGCTTTTGTTTTGATCTGTAGCCAAGACAAATAAACATGCATTACCACTGTGCTTTGATTTAGCAATAATAACTTGTGTTCCTTGCAAAATAAAAATTCAAATAAATAATAGGGGCTTGTTTACAAGACAACTAATGGAAATTGGGAGTTGCATGGGGAAGGAGTTTCCAATAATTCAACAAGATGTTGGAAATGTATAGATTAAACCAGAAAACCAAGGCTAAAACATGATCAACTTCAATCCATCTCTGAGATTTACCTCTCTCCAATGGGATTGCATCCTTACAAAGTGAGCCAACCATTTACTCTTCCTCCATGAATTTGACATAATTTTTAAAATCTCAGTTTCAAATGCTGGAAAGGATCCATGTCAACTGTACTAGATGTAGTACAATTATCTTTAGATTTAGCTTCATTTTTCCTCATTTAATACTTTAGTGAGAAGTCAAAACCAGCCTTCCTCTATGAGTAAAAGAGCATCTCTTTATCCAACTGACAAATTAATGTTGCAAGCCTAGAATCTTACCCGCCTGGGAGTATGTCCCATTGAACTCAATGAGTTTTTTATCATACATGTACAAGACTAGCCTGTTCCCATTAGAAAGGATTTCAACACTGAATCATTCTTCATTTAAAAAAATGATTTATCATAGGTAAACATCACTCTTTTTGCCACAACTATTTTGTCAATTTTTTTCCTCTGTTGTCGCTTTGAATCTCCATTTCTGAATTTGCTAATACTTAAGGAAGACTAGCAGGTAGGAACTGTTTGTTTGGACCTCAAATAGGCTGGGGGCCAAGTACTCCAGCCAAACAGAGAGTAAGTTTGGTTGCCTCCCTCAGCAATGTTGCCCAGATGTAGGAAAATCCACCAATCTAGATACCCTGTCCTCTTATCCCAAAGCTAAAATGATTGGTACCAAAGGGGGAGACAAGGAGATGAAGACTGGCAACAGTGGGGAAAAGGGGAGGCATGAGGAGGAGGAGGAGGAGGAGGAGGAGGAGGAGGAGGAGGAGGAGGAGGAGGAGGAGGAGGAGGAGGAGGAGGAGGAGACATCCCAGACGTATTCAGAAAAGTGGAATCACTGTGAATATCTTGTTCTACCTCCGTCCTCTAAAGATATCCTGGAACCAGAAGTTCTGCCATGGCTTCAGGATTTGTGGTTGTTAACAGCCCTCAAGTCAAATTCAACTTACAGTGAACCTATGGGTGGAAGACTTCCAAGTCAACCTATCATCAACCACCCTGCTCAGGTCGTGCATATCCAGGGACATCTCTTGATTGAATCTGTCCATCTGCCTCACATTCCATGTCCCTATAACATGTGTTGTGCAACTTCGGCCTTTCCTTTTGCCTCTGAGCACATCAAGACCTGAACATCCTTTCAGCTTGAGTCCAGTGCTTCATTGGCCGCAGCTCTTCCCCAGTAGCTTCTTGAGTTCTATCCAACCTGGGTGCCTTATCTTCTGGCAGGGTCTCTTGTTTCATTTTGGATTGTCCGTTCATTTGTTTTTTTTTTATGGTAACAGACATTCAAAAGGGGTTTACCATGACTTTTCCAGAACAGTATTAACAAGTATTAGCTAAGGTGCTGCTGCCATTGTCTCTGAGAGATCTTCCACCAGTTCTTTCTTTCTTTCTTTCTTTCTTTCTTTCTTTCTTTCTTTCTTTCTTTCTTTCTTTCTTTCTTTCTTTCTTTCTCTTCTCTCTCTCCCCACACACACACCACTACAGCTGTTCCCTAGCAGCTGTTTAACACAGCTAAAACCTGTCTAACATGGGAACCTTAATAGAATTACTGCTGCCATCAGCATTGTTTCTTTCCTTGAAGGAGTATGCAATCTCACCACCACCATGGAAAGGTAGTGTCATTGGTAGGTATTAGCATGCATGTACATTAATTCTACCTAATGCATTTGGGAATCCAGATCAAAATCAGCATGATCTGCCATTTCTTCTCTTTTCAGTATATATTCCTGATGCTGCTTGATTTTGATTTTTAACTGAGCTTACCCTTCACAATCTTCATGGGCCTTTCCCTATGCTTTCCCTTGCTGCTGCCAACTTTCCTAAACAGGTGGCATAATCTTTTCAGGATAAAAGTCAGGTAGGTGGAGGATTTTGGGTGATAAACACCCAACTACATCTATGTATCTGTCACTGTGTCTACACAGCCTCCCGTGGCATGATGTGATACTTGTCAAATAACTCAGACTTCGATGGAGAAAGGCAATTATATTCCCAGGGTGGGAACTACTGAACAGAAACATGCCAAGGGCAAAATTCAATTGCAAGTAGCCATCGTGCCTGATTAATATTTTTTGACATGTTCATTGAAATTTGAAAAGATCAAAGCTTTATGTAAAGATTTAGAGAAGCCCAATTATTGTTGTCCAAAGTGAGGCTTTAATGGAGAGTTACAGGGCCAAATTTAGAAGCGGATTCTAATTTGGGAGCTTGGGATTCTCTTTCTTGAGTATCAAAGTAATAATCCTCCACATTTTCTTTCCCTGCAGTGTGGAGTTCTGTAGGCCCCCATACAAAGTCATGAAACAATTTTGTAACAGCTCCTTAGAGACATCTGAGAAGAATGAATGTGCTTTGGTTAGCAGACCTAGCCTGGGATCCTATTTGAAGCTGGTGGAGCATAAAGTTCTACCAGCTTACTTATACAGAGCTCCCAGTCAACGCTCAAGGAAGGCCAAGAATAAAGGAGAATATAATCGACCAGTGGGGGATGCTGGCATGGAAGAGATGGGAAGAGAGGAGGCAGAGCTGTACTGTGCTGTTCAGCAGCCTTTTCAGAGCCTGACACAAACACTGAGTAAGAGGGTGTTGGATGCCTTCTTACAAAACACCATAAAAAGAGGGCATGCTGACATACACCAGTAGATACTCCAGTGTAAATCACTAAAAGGATTTCATTCATTGCCTTGGCTTACACATGTTAATTTCAAAGTCTGGCAAGATCTGCATGGTACACTGAGGTTGGAAAAATTACTTATTCCTACTACAATTACTTAAATATCTCAGTCAGCATGGCTAATATCTCCTTTGAAGCAGGACAGGCAAAATAGTAATTAAAGCGAATATCACACCTCTGAAAGCTTCTGAAGACACCATTCTCCATTCTCCACTAGATGTTTTCGAGATGAGGGAGTTCAGCAGGCTCAAGGGGTTGTGTCAAAACTCACTAGGTAAAGTGTGTTTTGTTCTGGTAGCAAATTTCAGCTGTGGAGAGGTAGCATCCTTGTTGGTTCAAGAGGACAATTCTGCATCCACTGTTGGAAATCAACTGTTTCTCCCACAAGACACAAACCCTGAACTGTCCAAAAACCCAAAGCTGAACTATAGCATTGCTATAAAATCAATAAGAATGGAACTTGTTTCTGGTATCAGCAAGATTGGGTTCCTGCCCAGTCTCTGTTACCTACTGGACTTGGAGCATGCTGAGTTGGGAAACCATAATAGAGTAATGTTCCTGCAGCAGATGGTTCTGATTTCAGATTTTCCCCTGTCGGATCTATTTTTAATTCACCTTTCTGGACCTGTCTGAAGATTGGTCCCACACAATCAGGGATCATGAGCTCACAAACAGGATAATGATGTGATGCTATGTGGCTGAATGGATTTAACTCCATGTTTATGTCATAGAGGACAGCTAAAAGTGTGTGCAAGTGACAGACATGGCAATGGAGAAGAAAAGAGTCAGTCTCCAGGAGGACTGAAAAATTATTGAAATGGAGGAATGGTTTATTGATACTGGTGGAAATATCTACCATGTGAATTTTATGACCATTGAAGCCATTCAATTATCTTGTTCCATCCATCCTACCCTCTTCTTCATAGGCCTTACAATCTGTCCATCTACTGGCCTTCTACCCAACCTACAATCTGTTCATCTCAACCCATAGTCCTTAGAATCTGTCCCTCTACTCAACCCACAAGACCATCCATAATTCATGTGACCCTAATAGTAGATCCAATACTATTTTATATTTTCCACCATCATAGTGGTTAAACATATATCTGAACATGTTTGTGTGGGATGAGTACATGTTGGCATTGGGAATTACTACCAGCTGCCAAGAGATCAATTATTGAGGACTTAACTGACAGTGGATAATTAGTTTCTCTAGGAATGGTGATTGTGCATCTCTCTGTAGCTAGCACCACAGAGGAAGGAGACATATGGCAAAGTCAATTATGCTTTTTCCCTAACGAAACCATTTTTAATGGCGTTTAACTATTGATCTGTCAGATCCCAGCATACGTTAATGGGTATAAACTCTCATGCAAAGTAATCATATTTTTACCAGTACTATCCCACTCCTCTTTCCTTTTTGACTACTCATACACTCATTAGGTGGGAGGGGAAAAGTATAGACTGCAGTTTCCAAAGGTTTCTTCCGTAGTTGAAGGTACAAGGAAGTCAAAAAATAGCGAGACACGGTTCATCAAGAACAGAAGCAACAGCTAGTGAGTTTGCAATTCAGTCCTTGGCCTTGAGGCAAACGAGGCAATTGCAGTTCCTCCACTATTCAATGCGGTTAATGATCTTTAGGAATCAAACATGTTCCAGATTTCCATTAGCTCCATTAAAGGGCCCATGCACAAACACACCGGAAGAGAAAGAGAGAGCAAGAGAGAACATGTTAATGAAGTACCTTGTATATGCTGCGGAGCTTGAGAGTGGTACTGATGAAAAACAAAATCTATTGATTTATTGATTGACATTTTAAAAATTATATCCTTCCCTATATCCAAGGCTCTCAGAGTGGTATATAACCAAGTCAGTTTTAACCGTTTAAAGCAATCGGCAACTGCGTTTGTAATTTAAACAGACTAAAAGCATATTAAGTAATTTAACAAGTTAAAATAAAATAGTTTAAAATCTGTAAAAGCAAGTCAAGACGATTTAAGTCATGCACAGGTATAAATTTGGATTAAGGCCATTTTTGCACTACACTGTTGTGGTGCTATTATTTCCCTTTCAACCTCCTGTGGAGTTCTGGGGTTTGTAGTTTCCTGAGGCCAAAGAGCTCTCTGACTGGCAATCTTAAATGCCCCTCCCTAAACTGCAAATCCCAGGATTCCATAGGAGGTTGAAAGTGGAATAATAGCACTATAACAGGATAGGGTGGAAATGGCCTAAGTTAGGACCAGAGGGCCAACAAGCATGGAGATAAGGCTACTGAGAAGCAGATTGGTTGGCTGATTATTGAATTTGACTTAGTGATCTTCACTTGTCGATGTTGATGGCTTTCATCATTTCTGATGAAGAAAGATCAGACATGTACCCAACAACAACTTTAATCACGATGCTAAGATAGTTACAAGAATGTGGCTTGTAATTGCTTCCTTTCTGTAATCCATGCAGATTGCTCACATCTTTCTGCCTGGTGGCCTCTTTTGCTCCATCTTCAAGGAAGGATCAATAAACCACGGTTGTTAGATTCCTTTTGGTGTGTCATCACCGTCTGGGCTGTAGTTTGACCCCGTCTCTCCTCTCCTCTTTCCCACCCCTTGTGAAAGAAGAGATAATCGAAGCACTCAGTTGGCTTCCTCTCTTTCTGTCTTGCGCAGCCCCTTGCATTCATCTCTCGGCATTGTAATGTTGTTTTGAGGAGTGAAAAGCTATTTAGTAGACTTTCTTGGGAACCAACCAACCATATTATGAACTCCCAGGTTGAGGGTGCTTTTATCGCTCAGCATAAAGGACACCCTGTCAAGCAGACAAGTAAATGATCTTTCTTGGGGTGGGGGGAGAAAAAGAAAAAAAAAAACACTAAGAGAATCAGTGGGGCAGGGTTGGGAGGAAGGAAGAGTCAGACACAACAGTGATATAAGCAGGTGTATGTGGAGTGATGATTTTTTGCTTTCACGTTTGTTCACTAGTAGAGATTGCAAACAGATAGAGAAAGTCATTTATTATACACCCCAGTAAATATCAAACATGAGACATCGTGGTGTTGTAGTTTGACTGTTGGACAAGAACTCTGACATGGGTTCAAATCCCTGCTCTGCCACAGAAACCCACTGGGCAACCTTGAGTGGCTGAAAATCACATTGCAGGCTGGGTGATAAGGAAGGTTATTCTGAGATAAAGCCCAAGTGGAAAGCAAGAGATGACTGCACAGGGATAAATACCCTCAGAATGTGTTTCACTTTCACAATTGTTCAGTATTCACTAGACAGAAAAAGAAGGAAGCTGAAAAGCTTTATGTCCTGTCCAAGGAATCTTCTATCTGCTTCTAGTCAGTCTTTCATCTTTCCTTTCCATGCCAAAAATCTGCAGTTTTCGGAGCTGGCTACATAGTTCTCAGGAAAAACTGAATGGTTTCCAGAAAACTGCAGCTTACTAGCAAGCCATGCATCTCTCAAAGGAAAGTTCCACAGATGTCCATTGTTGGGGGTGGGGGGAGAACAAGCATCCTGACAGCTATAGGGGAAAAAAAAAAACCAACTATTCATTGTTATTGATATCTGTTGAGAACCAGGAAAATTAGCCTTAGAGGAGAACAGTGGGAAACCTCCTTTGAACAAATGTTGCCAAGAAAACCCTAGGAGAGGATCGCCTTAAGTGTAAGTTGATTTTAAAATATTACAGAGTCCATGTTAGGTCCTTGTGCATTGTTCTTTTCATGGAATATCTTTACTTAAAGTTCTTCAACTTATTTGCTGGCCCTTGCCTTTGTGAAGTACAGATTCCCTGCCTTGCTGTCTGTCCAGATTCTCTGACCTTTAGGCTCTCTGACCTTGCTGACCTTGCTGCTTGCTGGATTCTTGAACTCCTGGGCTGACTCATTGACTACACTTCTACTCATCTCTAAACAGGCACGCTCTGCTGAACTACTAAGCTGTCTCAGTTTGTCTTGCAAAATGGTCTTATGTTGCCATTGCCTGGCAACAGGCAGCTGGTGGCTACCACAGGGAGACACTGTGCAACCCTGCAAATCCAGTGGGCAACATGAGAGATGGGCTGCTGGACAGTCGGGCTGAGGTTGCCCAGAGAAGCTTTCTTCAATCAGCCAGGAGCTGGTCCTGGGCCTTCAAAGCTGGCTCTTGGATAAGGAAGAGCTGTGGAAGAGAAAAAGAGATCCCCGTGGCAGGGAAACACTACATGGTTATAGTGCTATTACTCCACTTTCAACATCCTGTGGAATTCTGGGGTTCACCATTTCCTGTGGGCAAAGAGCTCCCTGGTTGAGAATACTATAGGCTCCTCTCTAAACTGCAAACCTCAGGATTCCATCAGATGTTGAAAGTGGAGTAATAGCACTGTAACAGTCTAGTGCAGAAATGGCCCTTGTTTACCATTCCATTGAAGTCAATGTTCTGTGCATTGTTTTAGTGGAATTGTAGTACCAACCCCAGAAGGGACAGTGGTGGTGAGAGTACAGTCTGTTTAAATCCCTGTCAAAGTGTCCATTAAGGTAAGCTTACTGAGAGTTCTGGAAAATCTACACCCGCCAACTGTTTTGGTTTAGCAGGGACAGTTGCAACTAACCATCTGCCATCCCACTTTTTCAGCTGCTTTCAAAATGTCCCAGTTTTTCCTCCTCCTCCCACTTTTCCCCTTTGTTGCTTGCTTCAAAATGATTCCAAAGTCCAAAAGTAGTTTGCACTTGTTTAACTCGTTGGAGGAGAAGAGAAGCGGGGTGTCTTGCCCTTCCCAGTAGGGTCCGGCAAAACAAAACCGCTAGCTTGTCTGTTCTTCCTCCTAACTAACTTTTACCATCTTGACCACAATTTCTTGTTGCTTGGCTACAAAGGCCCTGATTTTTATCTGTGAAATGTGGAGTGCATGGAAGCCTTGCTACTCCATTCAAGCCAGGAGGAATATACAAGAAACATACACCCTGGTTTGCAGGGTGTGTGTGGCTACACTGGAGCCAACTAAGGTCAGCCCAGCTATTTGGGGAGGAAAGAGTCATTGGCCCTTTTCGCATGCAGGTTTTTTTGCACGAGGGCCCCTTGAGTGTCGCATAAATGGGAGCGTTGGTCCGTACGATGCACTCCTACTCACGCGACGCTCAGGAGCCTAAAGCAGGACGCTCGCACATTTTCTTATTTTCGGCTCTAAGCCAAAAATACTGTGCGGTTGCGCAATGCTCGCGGGGCCCTTGTGCACTTACCTGCATGCGGTGCACCAAACAAGCTGCCCTGGTCGTGCTTCCTCCCCCAGCGCAGCCTACAGCTCCCAGACTGCACTATGGAAGGAAGGGGTGGGGTACTAGCGTGACAGTCGCACTACCAGGAAGCGACCTGCGGGACAAAGGAGTGGGGAAGCGGCAGCATTTCAGATGAGGCTTTTCACACAAGATGCCCCCCCCCCAGCCGCGCAAATGGGTAACATGCGAAAAGGGCCATTATCTAGTGTACTCTTTTCTTCCTCTAGTTTGAATGATCAACTGTAATTTCATGTATCTGTTTCCTAGAGTTTGGCTTGTTTCTTTGTTTTCCTACTCCTGTCCTGGAAGTAGCCACTTCTTCTGGTGTCCATATCGGTGGCAAGATTTATCACAAACTTTTGACCTCTTGATCCTTCCAACAGTACAGGTATTTAGTGTTGGCATACACTACTTGAAGTAATAAATCATCAAGTAAGAAGGAAATCTCAAATTAGAATAAGGAATTTAGCACAGTGACTCTGGGAGGGGAGAAAACCAACAAACTATTCCTTAACTTTTTAAACTTCACTCCCATTGATTGCCATCAGCAATAATGAAAATACAGTTTTCACCCCAGGATATACTGAGGGCAAAGATTTTTTTAAAACTAAGAAAGCTGTTTTTGGTGGATTGCTAAAAATCATAAAAATGCAAAATATCTTTACTATATATATCAAGAACACATATATAAAATCTCAACATTAATGAAATTAGACTGCAGAGAAACAAGATGGTGAAAGTTTTAGAAGCCAAACCATGTGAGGAACAGTTGAGAATGCTGGGTAGGTGCAGCTTCAAGAAGACAAGATGGAAAGCTGATATGACAGCTATCTTCAAATATTAGAAGTGCTGTCCTGTGGAATATGAAGTGAGTTTGTTTTCTGCTGATATGGGGATAGGACTCTGAGGTCATTTTCCGCACTACACCGTTATAGTGCTATTATTCCACTTTCAACCTCCTGTGGAACCCTGGGAATTTTGGTTTAGGGAGAGGCCTTTATAATTTTCAACCAGAGAGCTCTTTGGCCTCAGGAAAGTATAAACCCCAGAATTCCACAGGGTATTGAAAGTGGAATAATAGCATTATAACAGTATAGTGTAGAAATGGCTTCTGACTAAACGTTAGGTAGGTATGCACTTCTTTACTAGTTTAGTTCTCACGGAAAAGGATGAGTAATTTTAACAGTTCTCTTCCTGCTATGAGAAAGTCTTCAAAGACAACTAGCAGTTCAGGTTTTATTCTGTGCAAAATTCATGTACGTGGTGTGTGTGTCTGTGTGCGTGCATAAAACACAGAGTTTTCTGGAGGGGAAACAGCATTTCCTACACAGAAAATAGTATTTCAGTGCAGAAAATGTTATGTCCTGTTCAAAAACAACTATTCTTATGCCAAAAATTGCAAATTTTGCACAGACAAGTCCCAAATTGCAACATTTCTTGCTAATCCAAGATTCTATTTAAAAACAAAAAAATATTAGAATCATAGAATCATAGAAATGTAGAGTTGGAAGAGACCACACGGGTCATCCAGTCCAACCCCCTGCCATGCAGGAACACCCTCAAAGCACTCCCAACAGATAGCCATCAAGCCTCCGCTTAAAAACCTCCAAGGAAGGAGACTCCACTACACTCCGAGGCAGCAGATTCCACTGCTGGACAGCCCTGACTGTCAGGAAGTTCTTCCTGAGGTTCAGGTGGAATCTCCTTTCCTGCAGCTTGAATCCATTGCTCCTTGTCCTGGTCTCTGGAGCAGCAGAAAACAAGCCCTCTCCCTCCTATACATGGCATCCCTTCAGATATTTAAACATGGCTATCAAATATTCTTTCTATCCCTAACATTTGGAAGAATATTCTGATAGTCAAAGCTTTTCCACAGCAGAATAGACTCCATTAGACTCTTCTTTATCCAGAGGCTTTTAAACAGAGACCGGATGGCTATTGCAAAGTGATAAACCAGGTGAGCCTGGGGAGGGCCAACCAATCGCAGCTCATGGAACGTCAAAGAGGAGAGCTTGGGGAGAAAGGATATAAGGTAGAGATTGGTCTGTATAAATGAGTTAGACCATTTCTGCAAGGCAGTGCAGTTCCAGACTTGGGATGCGATGGCAGTGATCCACAGGTCATGCTTTTGCATGACTTCGTCATGGTCCTGTTGCCAGCCCATCCCCACCCATTGCAATTGTGGGATATTTGCTTAACAGGAAAAAACCATTAAGCACCAATGATGGCACAATGCTCCTGACACCTCAGGCCATGCAGGATGGGCAGAAGCATGATCACATACTTCCTTCCTTCAGGGCAGAAAAACGGTATAAAAACCCCAGCTTCAACCCCAGTAAATGTTGCAGTATGCAATATGCTAGAGCGGAGGGTCACTCTGCACCCCAGATTCTCGTTCCTCCATGCTGACCTCAAACTCTTGTGTTTGAGCTATTTTGCCATGACTTTCTTCTCTTCAAGACTGGTAAATATCGCCCACTTCATCCTAACTCCTCGCTATCCAATTTTTTCCTTCCTTTCCTTCTGTTAGCCTTGTATGGTTGTGTGATTGCTTCAATCTTGTGTGTGTTTATGATTCCACCCCAATAAAGTATTCTTTTAATCTCTAATGGGTGTCTCTGCATTAGTACTGGTATACACAGGTGAAAAAATCCTGAAGTCACTCGCGCGCGCGCACACACACACACACACACACAAGCCTCCCTTTTTGAGCTAACAATTCCTCACCTTCCCATGGAGGCATTGGCATTGCAGGTAACATTCTTGCCAATTTATCGTCTGCCAGAATAAAACAAATCAACAGCAGCCATGAAACTGTACCAATTGTTGTTATCGTTCATCCTGGATGCCGTTTTGTTCTCAAATAATCTATCATCCATTTGTGTATTTTTGAACAGTGTTGCTGTTGCAGGATTATTGCCGTTTTTGTATGAGTTTATTCTTCCTTTAATCATTTCTCTTTTACTGTGGAGAGGGAAAAAAAAATAATTTCAATCTGTTCTGCCTCTGTGCCATTTTTATATAAGGCATTAAAGAATACAAGGCTCCCCGATGAACTGGATTTTTTTCAAAAATTCATTTTACTTTTACCCTGGCTAGGGAAGGAGTCAAATTGTTTAAATGCAATATGACATATGGCTGTTCATTATTTATACATTCTGTAGCAGACTATAAATTTTACTTTGGACATATATCGAAGCTCGGAAGCCATTTCAGTTACAAACACATAAATCATGGTTACGGTTATTAGTCTAAATGCAATGCCACCCAAGTTCTAGATCAAAACCTTTAAAATCCATTATAATTGACGGCTGCTGCATAACTTATGTGTGATTTTATTAAAGGGGTACATTATTATTGAGATCTTTGAAACATTATATTTCTAGCTGCAAAAAAAAAAAAAGTTAAAGGTGGATGAGTGGCGGACGGTTGGAGGGAGAGGGGGAGAGGTTGCTGGGGTGAAGCAAAAGGAGAGGCACTGGAAAGCTTTTACACAGGGCAAGATTTGTGAAAATAGAAACTCCAGGCAAAATGACACGCAACGGCAGAAGAGAAACGTTCAGCTCTCCTGCTGATTTTCAGAAAGGTTAATAGGTGCTGTGCGGTGGTTCACCGTGGAACCACAGTTTGCAACGGAGGGATGATTTCTCCAGATGGGAGGCAAAGCAGCATGAGGAGAAGGCTTATCCTTGGCGTTTCTATCAAAGAATTTGGAATGGGGTAAGATAGAGCCTCTACGAAGTTTTTAAAGAGCCTCCAGAGCACCAGTTTCAAAGAGGTAAACGCAACTCCTGCTGAACTTTTTGAAAAAACACACTTATAGATCTGACAGTGCGTTGCTTATTTTTACATATAATTGCAAGTGTAAAGATACAGCATCAAATGACAAAGTCAGAATTGCCCAAGCCGTTGCATTTCCAATTTCTGTGCATGATTCTGAAGGCCCAACAGTGAAGAAAGTTGAGAATTCACTCATTTGAAATGTAGTGCTGGGGAACATACCATGGACTGCTTGGATCCTGTTTGGGAGAAAAGCAGCAGGGGATATAAATCAAATGAATGAAAGAAAGAAAGAAAGAAAGAAAGAAAGAAAGAAAGAAAGAAAGAAAGAAAGAAAGAAAGAAAGAAAGAAAGAAAGATCTTAGGGCAAATCAAACCTGAACTCCCCAGAAGGTAAGATGAATAAGCTCAGACTGTTGTATTTGAGACATATAATGAGAAGACAACACGCTTGCTAAGGTGGAAGGCAGTAGGAGAAGAGGAAGACCACATCACTCAGTCAAGGAAGCCATGACCCTGAGATTGCCTTGTTGGTGACAGGGTGTCTCAGAGGTCTTTCATCCATAGGGTAACTTAAGAGAATGGGAGTTGGGGAAGGCTCACATGAGTCTTCTTTCCCCCTCCAGAGCTCCCACTGCCATTCCTATGCATTTTGCCCAAGCGCTGGGAACCCATGCAAGCCTCGCCTCCCACCCACCAATTCCTTTCTGTTTTGTATGTGAAAGGGAAGAGGGGGAGCTCCAGAGGGAAAAAGGAAGGTTCTCATTCATTTTGCCTTGGCATGAATTCTCTGTGCCACGACAAATTGAATGGTCATGGGAGGAGGAGAATGCAGGGGAGGCGTGCCCACTGGCGAATAATTAAATTTACCAAGGTCAAACCCACAACTGTGGAGGGAGGACTGTACAGGGATATGATGTGTAAGGTATATGCAAAATCCATCCTACTCCCCCTCTTATTTTTGGTCTAGCAGCTATTCATGAGAAGAAAAAGAGGAGGAAAAAATGTCTGCAAGTAGTGGGCAAAGGTGATACAACTGGGGAGTGTCCCTGGATTCTGCACTGGATTCCACCTAAAATAAAACAATTGAGAGGTATTTGGAAGTTCCTTCTTCAGAAGAATAGGCAACAGAGACTGTTAGGGTAAGCAATAAAATAACTTGGGCGGAACAAGGGAAATTTCTCCGGGGTGTTCCCCATGTTCCTGGTTGACTAATTTTGCAAGGATAATGCTACAATAGCATCGCCTAATCCAGCAACGATCTGAGCTAATACCTTCATGTTCAAAGCCAGCATCTTTAGGTTAACACTTTTCCTCGTTTTTGAAAGATCTGCGCTGAAGCCGAACTTTGCTCTCTCTCTTTCTCTCTCTTTTTTTGGACTATGGAAATGATTAAAGTACCGATTACACCTGGGCAGAAGAGAGGGAGGAGGGAAAGAGTGCTGGCTCTGTACTAAAAGTTTTATAGCTTGATGTTAATCTTGGCTCTTTCAGCTCCAGTAGCACAAGGTCACGGTAAAAACTTGCACGTCTAATCCAATCAGACAGAAAGAGTTGCGTCTCCAGAGCCCAATCAAGGATCTGAAACAGAACTTCAAAGGAGTCCCTCCATCAGGGCTCTCAAATGCTGTGGTAGCTACAGGATTTCCAACTGGAAGGGGGGGGGACTGTAGAGATTTAGGGTTGTGCTGTTCAACAGATAGATGTTAAAGTGCTTTCCCACTTCTGGAGAAAGCCACAGATGAACAGAATCATCTCATCTTCCTGCAATTTGTCCATCAAGCCCAGGGCCCTTTGCCCTGGCCAGCAGAGGCTCTCAACCTAGGAATGTTGGATGCTGCCTAATACTGTATAAGACTGTCAGTTCATCAGGTCTTGCACTGTCAATTCTGATTGAGAACAACAGTTCTTGGGGTTTCAGGCAGGATACCTTCCTTGTCCTTCCTTGAGATCCCTGGTAGCCCCTGCTGGTTTCCCATCCAAGTACTGTATAATCCTGATCCTACTTCATTTCCAAGGCCACACAAAGTCAGTGGGTACAGAGGAGTAGGATGGCAACAAATTTTCTATGGTTTTAAGTGTACACACACATACACAGACATGCACACACTATAATTCAGGATAATGCTTCATGAATCTTATAAAGTGGGTTGCACACCACAAATGAACTCATGCTAAAAGTCATATGATAGATAGACAGTTTATTACAGTTGTAGAGCAATAAAATCCAAATAAAAATACATATAAATATACAAAAGAATCCAAACACAGATACAGATGGGCATTAATATGTCAAATAGCAGAACCCAACTAGTCCTAACAGAGCCCAATTAGACAATACTAATCCATGGAGCAAGTCATCAACCAGCAAATTTTAATTGCTACTGCACAAAATTTAGCCACTTTATAGGTTATAATAGGATTGGTAGCTGAAAGCAGCAAAGAAACATATAACTGTTCTGGACGTCCTGGATGTTTATGGAGTATTGGCAAAATAAGTGGTACATAGTTCTCTATAGTATAAACACCGAAAAAGCACGTGTTCCACTGTTTCGATTTGACCAGAATCACAGGGGCAATGTCTCTCCAAAGATGGGGTCTTACCATTGCGTCCTCCAAGAGCAGCTGAAGGAAGAACACAACAATGATCCAAAGTAAGGGCGTTACAATGTTTAGACGCTTCTCGATTGTTTATATATGCCAAGGAGCTGCAAGACACCTACTGTTCTCACTGGCAATAAAGGAAGGAGACCTAGCTAAATCCACCTGACACTCTATGGCCCTTTTCGCACGCAGGTTCTTTCGTGTGAGGGCCCCTGGAGCGCAACGCTCCCATTCACGCGATGCTCACGAGCCTAAAACAGGCCCCTTGAGTGCAACGCTCCCATTCACATGACGCTCACGAGCCTAAAACGGGCCACCTGCACATTTTTTAATTTTTGCCTGCGAGCCAAAAATACTGTGCGGTCGTGCAATGATCGCGGGGCCCTCGCACACTTACCTGCGTGCGGTGTGTCGAACGAGCCGGGCCGGTCGCGCTTACTCCCCCAGCGCAGCCTACAGCTCCCAAACTGTGCTGCGGAAGGAAGGGAGGGGTGTTTGCGTGACGGTCACACCACCAGGAAGCCAGCTGCAGGAGAATGGAGAAGTGAAGCAAGTGCCTCGCACAAGAGGCTGCTTGCGCGAACGGCACCCCCCACCTCCGGGAGCAGGTAACGGGCGAAAAGGGCCTATATCAGGAATCCAACATAGGGGTATGAATCCTATTATTAGTATCAAATAGGGCAAACCCATTGAAACAATGAGATTTACGAATATGTTGACTCACCATTCAACAATACATTCAATGGGTCTTCTTCCACCAGAGCTAACCTGTAAGATTCAGGCTTTGTAAGCCCTTAAAGTGCCACAAGATTTTGCTGCTTCCATATTGCAAATTATATCCAAAAGTCCAATTCCCAGTTCTAAAGTTGGCAGGCGTATTTGCATGAAGAAGTGGGTCTTCAGATAGTTTGGACAGAAGCTATATGGGATTTCTAGGTCATAATGGACACTTATATCAATATTAGTGGATGAAAGGACTAAAATGGATATAGACAGACCCCTTATCCAAGGAGTTGTTTCTTAAATGTTTTCAAATTAAGGACAAGTCCCATTAATTCAATGTGGGGTCCATTCTTTGGCCATTTCTTCTTGCCCATGGAGGCTTGCTTCGGAGCTCTCACACACATGCATGGTTCCAAGTCTTGCCTACAGAAAGAATGGATCCCCAGTTGAATAAATGGAACTTGCCTGTATTGAAAGCATCAAAGCAACAGGTTTCCATCTGTTCTTCTTGCCTACAGAGGCTCACTTGGAACTGCACATACAGTATTTGCAGAGCAAGCTCAGAGAAAGAAAAGGCACCAAGTCAGCTGAGAGATTTTACAAGCAGCGCACATGCGCGGTCAGTCCCAAACAAGCCTCTGAAAGCCATTCATGTTCCCAACAGTAAATGGGTCCCACTTTCCCACTGTTTCTACTTTCTGACAGTGCTCTGGTCCCTAACCTGTCAGATAAAAAAGGGAAGCCTGTACATACTTTTTACAGGCAATTTGATCCCCGCATGGCCTAGTCTGCGGCCAGTCCAGGTCTACAGGATTTAACATTAATCTCACTTGCCATTTGCTTATGTATTTTATTGCTTCCCTCTTCTCCAATGGAATTCAAGGTGAAGTGTGCAAGTATCCAGGCCCGTGATTGGCCTAAACCTGCTTAGTGTTGGCAAAGTTCCAATTTTTTTTCCTTTTTAGACACTTTCCCCACAGTCTATATCTGTTCCACCAGATTGCATATTCTTTGTGCAATGTCTCACATTACAGAGAACTACAAGAGAGCTTTCTTCTCCTAAATGTTGCACCAGAAAAAAAAAAAAAGAATTATGAAAGACAGTTAAATGGGGAAATCTCACAGTTTGGGGGAAACTTACCATATGCCTTGTAACTCCAGGACACACTGAGGTGTCCTTTTAACTGTGTCCTTCATGCCCGCAAATAGGAGGAGGACATATGTTGCTTTGTCTTCACAAGAGTAGATTTCCACGCTGCTTTTGCTTTTTTTCAGAACCTTAATCATCTTTTAATGGACTGCCGTGCTTTTGTTTGCATGTTAATAATCATTTAAACCCCTTGTTAGACTTGTCAGAACTGTAAATCTCACATCTGAAATGTTTCAACTGCGTTTTCAATACCTGGGGAAGGATTCAACCAAAGTTCAGTTCCTCGCTTTCAAGAGGAGATTTTATTCAATCTCCAATTTAAAGGAGCAGGAATTTAAAGTGTGGACTTTGAATGGATTCTGGCTATGGAACCTGGACCTCATAAAATCACAGAATTGCTTTTTTTCTTCATTGCATTTGTGGGCTAATTTGATTTCTTCCCCCTATGCCTTCCTTCTTTATAGTTGTAGCACCTATACCTCCTTTCCTTGGGCAGCTTCATTCTATACCACTATACCATTCTGTACCAACAGGATTCCAGCATAAGTTTCTATATACTTAGAATCCTCCATACAATTTGCAACTGTGATTATGCAAGAAGCAAAATTGCCCCAACTAGCAAGGAATGTGTGTCCAATTGAATTTGTGGTAACACAAAGAGGGGTGCTATTCTTTGCTAACTCTGTTCTCAAAGGAAGCAAAAAGCAAAGGAAGTCTGCAGTTTTCAAAAATTGCTTGCAATTTGGGACTTATTCTGTGCGAAGTTCAGATTTTTGTGAAGAAATAATATTTCAGTGCAGTAGAAAAAATATATTCATAAAGTTCTGTTTTCTCTGCAAAATACGCCATTTCCAGTGTATAAAAATGCAAATTTTGTGCACTATAAATGTTGAAATGTAAATATTCTCATCACTCCAGAATTCTCCTTATCATGGTTTCCTGATACTTGAAAAAATGTGTGTGTGGGGGGTCAACTATCTTTGAATATTTTGAATATTCTTTCCATCTCTACTATATCCAACCATTCTGAAAATACATCTGGAACTAAAGATCTCCAAGAAGAAGAGACTGGAATGTTTGCTCTTTAGGGATTCTGATGTATTGAAATGAGGAGGGGGAAAAAGGTGGATTTGGGTACTTCAATAAATAGAACTTATCAAAAGAGAAGCAACCCCCAAGTTGTTACTTGATGGGATGGTCTGTGCTAGTAGAATAAAAATCCTACCAACTCAACATGCTTCAATTAATTTTCTCCCTCTGGGGCAGTGAAATCTGCTGTATCTTCTTCTTCAAAGAGAGTTCTTTTGAAAACATTACTTCGAAAGGATAGCTCTCCCAGACACGTCGAACCAGTTTTGCAAACCCCAGGAAGACATCTAATATACACTGTTCTGGAGGGAAAAAAACCTTCCAAAACAATTCTAAGCCAAGACTTTGGTTGAATGCAGATGTCTTCATCCAAGGGGTAACTTAACATGGCATGCACGTGCATGACCGTTTCATGACCTACATGGCTGTCTTAGCCTATCCAAATGACCCCAGAGGAAGTTCTAAAACTTCTAGATAACTTGGTACTCTATAACAGAAGTGAGGTGCTTTGCTACTATCCAGAATCTTTGGGCTAGAACTCACATCCTCTCTGATAGTTCTCCATGTTTCATGGGGCTGATGGGACAGGTACCTTTTTGCTTTCCTATGCATGTATTTGTACCTGTCTTTTGATAGAAGGACCGCACTAGAAACTGGTGAAAAAACCTGAATATTAAATTATAGCTGTCAATAACAGCCAAGCTCCCAGGTCTTTTAATACAAAAAAAAATTGGTATTTTCCCCCAATTTTTCCCCCAGCAACCTAATTTAGGGGAGACAAGCCTCTGAATTCTCACTGTTCTTAGGCAATAAGATATCATTGTCTGTCTACAGCAAATCACTGAGAGACCTGGAATTTTGAGGGGTAATTCTTAGCTAAGTTTCTTCTCAAAGGAAGCAAGGAGTCGTTTTAGTAACTGTCATCCCATTGCAAGAAAACCTTTGAAAACCGTGCAGTTTTCAGATCCTATTTGCAATTTGGGATGGGCTCAACACAAAATTCACATGTGGTTGTTTTGCATAGAAAAGAGCATTCTTTGCACAAGAAACACCCTCTTCTGCAGTGGAACTGACACAATACGGAATTGTCCTTTATTCAGGTGTCTCTATTCGTTTTTGCACAGTGCACTTTCCATGTGGCTTGGCACAGCTTTCACTTTCTTCAGCTCAACGCCAAAGAAGGAAAGGAAGAAAGAGCAATATATTTTGATGCAATCATGGTTGTAACTATATCAGGACACCCGATCCTCAGTACTAAAGGGCCACGAACCTCCATGGGAGGGACCAGTCTTTGAGGCTCCATGTTTTAAGTCTGGTGGACATAGCAGGCAAGGCTATGCAAGTTCTTTTAAGGACAATTATAAGCTTCTCTCACTAGACTCACTGGCCAGTGACAAGACCAGCCCTGCCATTGGGATGAGTGAGACAGTCACCTCAAGTAGCATGGCATCTGATGTGGAAAATTCACAGTTCACTGCACCCTCTTTCCCTCGCTGAACATCTACTGTCTTGGAAAACTTCCATTGCTGGCTCTTCCCATCCTACCGCCTTCCAACACATGTCCTCCCCAGGTAGAGATAGAAGAGGTTCTTGAGCATCATTCACACATCTCTCTTATGCCATACATCAGAGGGAGGAAGAGAAGGACACTGATACAAAAGGTCCATTAAGAAAACAGCCATCTCTGTTGGAGAGGTCAGCAGGACATCCTTCACAGACCTGTAAGAGGCCTCTTTCTTCTCTAGGAAGAACCTCTGCTGTTTCCTTTTCCTTTGACATGGTGGAAGGTATGGACAATGCTGGCATCACTGCTTCTTCTGAGCCATAGTGCTGCTTCAGTCCCTTCCCTGAGATAGAGAAGTGACAGCCATTCGTTCACCATTTTCTTCCTTGTCCAGACATCACCAGATAAGATCTAGCACATTTTGCTCCAACAAAATGGAGTGACAACAGTTAAGGGTAGTCTTGCCGGATTGTCATGTCTCCCACATTTCAAGAACATCTGACCTTATTCTGCATGAACAATAAAGTCTCCATTTGGAGAGCCTGATAGTAATGTCCCCTTATTAAAATGGCAAGAGCTCCTTGTTCAGATGTCAATCGAAGACCCTCGGATCCATGCAGTCTCGTCCTTTCCTGCTCATTTCACAGTCCGCACAATTGCCTTGGAAAGCAGGCTAGTGGTACGGTCTCAAGTTGCAAAAATCCATTTCTTTATAACCAAGAAACCTTCTTGTTCAGCAGTACTGTGACATTGGCTGGCTCTCAGGGATTCGCCAGCTACTTTCTGAATATCTGGCTTTAGCTCATGATGTTAGTGGAATACGATTTTGGCTTTCCATCATAATAAGGTCTTTTTGACAGTATCCAGAAGAGAATAGAGAATTCATGAATCCTATTCACCTTGTGCCCTTTAAGCTCAGCATATCCTACTGATTCAGTGAAAATTTTCGCAGAAAGAGACTTGGAGATTCATGTTCTTTGGCAAGATCCCAGACTCTTCTTGTATTTTCTCTCTCTCTCTCCTTTTTTTTTTAGCCTCATCCGGGAGCAAACCTGTCAGAAAAAGGCCTCTGTCTTGACACAAAAACCTGCCTGTAAATGCAACATAATGATAAAAACCCTCCAATGAACTGAAGAACCTTTCACATTTTTTAATTCTTTAGATTTCTTGGTTTGTTTTATTTTATTTTTGTCTGGCCTCATTTTCCTCCCCAACGTAAACATATTCCCTTTAAAATACATCTTCAAAGTCTAGTTTAGTTCTCACCCTTTGGGGACTTGACATATCAAAAGAAACTTGCTGACATAAACTGGTATGCGGAGTTTGATCTATTCTAATATATGATTTTAATGTTTCTCATTTTCCTTGCTTGCCAACTCACATCTATCATACATTGTCACATTTAAGTTTCCTAAATTACTGCTTTTAACTTTTTTTTTTGTCACTTCCTCACCAAAGAGATATATTCTAAAGCTCCGCTATTTTCTTCCTGCCATGATTGTATCTTAATATTAATAGGTTGAGGGAAAATGGAAAATTTTGCTCACTTAAGGAGACAGCAATTTTTTGATAGGGTTTTAGAGATTCAATATTCTCCTGCTTTTCAAATCCAAGGCTCGATTTAATCTCTGGGCACATAAAATGAAATTTAGGATGGCAAATCAAACAAGAGAAAGGGTGGGGGAAGGGAGGCTCCTTGTGCAATTTTAATTATGGAACGAGGGAGGGAGAATTTCTGTTTTGCTGATAGAGCGATGATATTTCTCTTGTTGAAGGAACAAGAGAAAAATAAAAAGTCATTGTTGGGAGGTAAATTCTATTGTTCTGCAGATCAAAAGAAACATTGTAAAGTCTCTTGAGGAATCCGGAAGCCTATTTTTAATCCACTTTGTTTTGATCTCTGATTTTTTACATTTTTTTTTCTTTGATCTCTTTTGCATTTCTTCCATTCACATGGAATGCATCTGAGAATGGACAATAACGTTTCTCTGGCTGGATGGCGCTGTGAGATTTCCCCCTCAGATTCTGTTTAGAACAACATTTTGAGATGAATTATAGGAATCCTACTTAGGGAAAACCATCCTCAGAAATACTGAGGATAGCAAAATGAGAAGGATTGCTCAAAAAGAATTTCAACATCTCTAAAAGCCATCCATATTGTTGGTTGGGCGGTTGTGGCATGGACCTATGAGCTTTATCCTGTCACCACTCAATTGTGGATGGCTTCAGCATGATGTATTCCAGAAATCACATTGCAGCTAGTGTACACCTGCTGAATCAACTGTGGAATGGTCAGTCAATGACCCCAGAAACTAGGACATGGAGCAATGGATTCAAACTACAGGAAAAGATATTTCTTCCTGATGGTCAGAGCCATTCAACTGTGGAATATGCGGAGTGTGATAGAGTCACCTTCTTTGGAGGTTTTTAAGCAAAGGTTGTATGGCCATTTTCTGGGGATGCTTTGAGTGTTTGCTCCTGCATGGCAGGGGGTTGGATTCAATGGCCATCGTGGTCTCTCCCAACTCTATGTTTCTATGATTCTATGAATGAGTCTACTGTAGTCAGGACTAACATTGGTACGTAGCCCATTGAGACAGAACCCCTATCCAAACTGGCCCTGCAGTTTCCAGCCCTTGGGTTTGCGTCACTCACCTTGCCCTTAAGATCTCTCCCTAGATCTGGTACTCAGCCATCAAGGTAACCCCCATATCAGACAACTAGCTGTGTTGATCAGTGGGTTCAATGTGGTCAAGCATGAGTACTCTTCCATTTTAGTTCTTAACTGTAAGCAGTCAGAGAAAGTTGTAGAAATAAAACAAGGAAAGACTTATCATATAACAACCAGGTTAAACATGAACCCCCAAACTCTTTCTTCATCCACAGTTCCCACAACCCCCTTCAGTTCTTATCCATTCCCCTCCTCCTAATCAACCTTCAGATCCAAACACTGAACAGCAGTATGTAGCTCTGAGTTCTAATTTGGTCTGCCCTTAGACACAAGCGTAAGCCACTTCACTGCTTCTTCACCATTCCTCTGGACTGGTAACTATAACCCCAAAACCTCAGCCTCACTATCTGTAATTTTTCCTCCTTTTAGCCTTCAGTTAGCTCTTGTGTGGATATGTGACTGTTTGTATCTTGTATGCATACAGGAGTGAATTCTCCTCAATAAAACAGATTTTTAGTTTACTTTTGAATCTCTGGCTGGTTCTTTCCTGTGAGGACCCTGTAAACGTTGGTGGAACACCTTGTTAGGTTACCTCCTCATTGAACTAATTAATTTCCCATTATCAAGTGGAGGTACAAGCATTGTGGGTGGATGCCTGAGTCATCCACATTTTAGGGTAACAGTGTGACACAGACTCTCTGCCCCAGAAACCTCCATGATAGGTTCACCTTAGGGTTGCTAAACAAGTCAAAGAATGTAGTAGAACAGAGAGGAGAGCCTCTCCAGAACATCTTCTTCCCCTAATGGGCTCACCTACAGTTCTTTACATAGCCTGTGCCCAAGCCATATTTGCTGCATGAGTAATTGTTACATGAGTAAAGATAAACCTGATAGGATTTGGTGTTATCTAAATATCATTCGTTTTCTGTATTGAAGAAGAGATGGCCTAGGGCTAAAGGAGTTATCCAACTCCCAAGAACTTTAATTTTCATTATTATGTTCCTTCTGCTATTTGCCCGCTGCCAAAAGTAATGCTAACACAAGTAACATTTATTTGTTTCTCAATGCCACAAGGCACCGAGGTTAGCTATTCATCTTAACCTTCCATTTGGAGGCCTAACTTAATTTTGACTTAATTAACATGATGCTGTTTGGTATTTTTCATAGGGAAAAATGCAAATAAATATGATAATCCATCACTGGAAATTTGTCTTAATTAACGTGATGTTCACTAGGTGATTTCATACATTCCGAACCACAGTGGACTCCTGAACTGAGGGTCGTAACAGGAAGGAGAGAAATGGCTTGAAAAGGTAATTGCAATAGGTCCTAAAGAAGTTTCTCTAAATTAAATGCAAATTACGTTATAGGATAGTACACATGGCATATCATTTGCAACACTCTTCTGCAGTGTTCCTTCTTTGTTACTGAATATTTCCCAAATGAAAGGTATTTCAAGATGCAATTATTCTTTACCCTCTTATTAATGCCATAATTGGGCCAGGATCTCTAACACAAGAGATTGTGGAGCTGGAGAATTTAGCAGGTCCAAATATCTTCCTGTGTTACTTAAATTCCCCTCCTCTTTCATGAAACAAACATGTCCATTCAGCAAGGTTCCCAGCTCTCAAGGCTGGGCCCTCTTCTCCAGTCTTTTTGGTAACAGGGAGGAATTTCAGGGTGAGAGAAATACCTTGAAAATGTGTGTAAATGCACATGTGTGTGTATGAGTCGGCCAAATTTAGTGGTCTGTGTGTTGGTCTAAGAGATACAAGAATTGGAATCCTCTCTCTAATATAAAAACTTATTGGGTGACCCCGGGTGAGTCACCCTCTGTCAGGCAATGGCAAATCCTATTGAACAAATCTGCCCAAGAAAATCCTGTTTTTAGAACTAGTGTGCTATAGCGATTTGTCACTTTCAGGACCCAGGGGCAAACACAGACAGGATTCTCCCCAACAGCTGATGGGGGAAACCCATCAATAATTTAATCCGTGATCACCCTGCCTGGGGATGAGAGAAGGACAGGACCACAACAACGTCATGAAGAAGCATTGTTGCAGTCCCGTCCTTCTCCTGTCCACATTGTGGGATGGGAGGGTGCTGCAGAAAGGGCCTGTGTCACCTTTTCTCACTCTAGCACTTTGAGGAACCAACAGGAAACACTTGAAATGGGAGGCAAACATTGCTTGGTCATCCCACCCATTCTGGGACCCCATAGTAAGTGTTAAATGTCTCAGTGGATCATTCATAGGTGTGTGCATGTTCCTTCAACTTCCCTTTTGACTTATGGTGGGTCCATGAATTCCATCAGGTTTTCTTAGGCACGGAATACTCAGTGGTGTTTTTGCCAGTTCTTTCCTGTCCAAGATAGTCTACAGTACCTGGTATTCGTAGGTGGTCTCCCATCCTGACCTTGCTTAGCTTCCATGATCAGATGGGGACTGATGCCTTTAGGGTATGTAGGACCCTCTGTATCCATGATCAGATGAGGACCAGTGTCTATAGGGTAGGTACGATCCCTGCTACATCCCATCCTCTGTATCATCCTGCTTACATCCAACCATGAGAAAAGCAGCCATTTTGCTCAACCTCTCCAAATGCAGATGATGTTTTGCTATTGCTCTGAAGGCATTCTAAGTCAAAGTCCCTTTGCAGAGCCTGAAAGACCTTTAAGCAGACAATTAATTTACATTTCCCTTTCTGCTAAACAGGCAGCAGCCCCCGAGCCCCACTTTTTCAACATTATCTGGAGTTATATAATGTTTCCCTCCTTCCGTAATGGCCCATAGTTCAGCTGAGAGCAAAACTGCTTTCTCAGCAGCTATGTTAGGTAATTCTCATTTAAGACTCTGGCATGATCATTGTCTCTCAGTTGTCAGGGAGCATTCGGAGAGAGATTGGTGATGCTGTGTCCCTTTTGGCAAAATGTCACTTTATTTTTAGGTGTAGGCTGTGAAGAGAAAATGCCTCGCCACCTCCCCACCCTGCCGGAAAGGAGCATTACAGAGAAACAAAATGAACAGGGCAAATGGAAGAGCATGTAAACCTCAGTATTAAGAGACTAAGGCCATTTCCACAGTACACTGTTCTAGTGCTATTATTCCACTTTCAACATCCTGTGGAATCCTGGGGTTTGCAGTTGAGGGAGGGGCGTTTAGAATTCCCATCCAGAGAGCTCTTGGACCTCAGGAAACTACAAACCCCAGAATTCCACAGGATGCTGAAAGTGGTATAATAGCACTATAAAAGGGTTTTGTGGAAATGGCCCATAATGCTATATCACCTTTGGCGATTTCCACACTAGACTGTTATAGTGCTATTATTCCACTTTCAACCTCCTATGGAATCCTGGGGTTTGCAGTTGAGGGAGGGGCATTTAGAATTCTCAGCCAGAGAGCTCCTGGGACTCAGGAAACTACAAACCCCAGAATTCCACAGGAGGTTGAAAGTGGAATAATAGTACAACAGTGTAGTGTGGAAATGGCCCATAATTCTATATCACCTTTGGCGATTTCCACACTAGACTGTTATAGTGCTATTATTCTACTTTCAATCTCCTATGGAATCCTGGGGTTTGCAGTTGAGGGAGGGGCATTTGGAATTCTCAGTCAGAGAGTTCTTTGGCCTCAGGAAACTGCAAACCCCAGAATTCCACGGGATGTTGAAAGTGGAATAATAACACTATAACACGTAAAGTGCAGAAATGGCCTAATATTCCCTAGCCTCCAAAATCAAATGAGATTAGGTGTGTTCAGGGCAGTATCATTGCAGACACTGCTTTCCAAAGAACATGAGCTGGCCAAAAAACGAACACCTCCTCTTACCACCTCTGCTATTTTCAGAGACATAACCTCTTTTTAACTAACCCCCCACCACCACATTTAGTGGACTCAGAAATAATGTAAACATTCCCACAAGTGTCACTTTTCCTCCAATTTAATTCCTCCCCCCCCCATGCCGCTAAAGGATTCAGCTGTTGACTTTAAGACAGGAGTGCCTTTTTATTGTCAGAATAAATTATGAATTAGCCCATCCAAGAATCACCCCACTGCCAATATGTCACTCCCTGATGAGGACAGGCTTGACTTTAAATGCAGCCCTTCCTGCTGTGAAGGGCAATTTCAAATTTAAATTTGCACGGTGCACCCGTATCATAAAAAAAACAAAAAAACAAAAACAAAACAATAACAACAAAAATATATATGGAAATCCTTCATGAGCAGCCCAGACGTGACACTCAACATAATGAACCTGTTTTGGCGGGACGTGATTTTGATCGATGTTGCCAAGCGCAAACGGGAAGGTGAGTTTCGTCAGATCACCCACTCTCTTCTTTGATTTAATTTCAGTGAAAAGGAAGATGGAATTCCATGGAGGGGAAAAAAGATGGACTAAGCTGAAGATGCTCACAAACATTTCTGTATATTTTCAAGATCTGAATATCTCCCAGGCTTGATTTCTTTTTCTCCAAATCTACATGCATTTTCTTTCTTTCTTTCTTTCTTTCTTTCTTTCTTTCTTTCTTTCTTTCTTTCTTTCTTTCTTTCTTTCTAGATAGTGCATATATATATGCATATATATATATGCATATATATATATATATATATGTATGTATGATTATTGTGTCTTCCTCCTTTTCTTTCTAGGAATGTCATATTTCCTTCCTGCACCAGGATCCACATATTTTAATGCATTTCCTTAATTGTGCATTTATTTGTGAAATTTTTTTAATTGGCGCTTCTTTTCCACTGTGGATGTATGTATGCTTTTGCACCTGCCCCCTCCCTCCACTTAATTGTATGCATTTTTGCCATTCACATTTTAAAATATGCCCAGGATTCTACGTTAAGGAGTGCAACAAATGTGATGTTTGTGCATTAGTGAATTGCAACACATTGCACAGCTGACTATACAAACAAATGGGAAATTCACCATTGCAATGACCAATGCACATCTACAGGTACAACACGCGATGGCATCACATCTGCAACTCAGCTTCTGCATTTTTTTAATGAATATGGACTTCTGCATCAGAAAAAATAATCATTCAATGACTCTAATGAACTAGCTGATATAGAATCCTGGGTGCATTCATTCTGATTTTTCTTTTTTAAATAAAACTAGAACTACAGGCAAGAAGTATAGATAGAAAAAAATACGCAATAGCTAACAAGGCAGAATCAACATCAGCATATATAGACGATACTTATATACAGGAAAAAGAAATATAACCTGAAATTATAATTAATTTTGTCCAAATGCATTGCTACAAATGTTTCAATCAGTTGTAGGAGTTTGCTTGTGTGTGCCCATATATAGATTACAACAACTAATAAAACGAAACCAACATTCCATTAAAATGATAATATTGAAAGATGTGTGCACATAAATCTTTTTTGCAGGTTCTTTGACAAGAAAAGAAGAAGGAAATATAGAAGTTCTACTTTGGATGAGATGGAGAACAGAAAGGATAGGGAGCTCTTGTGTTTGGTTAGTTCTCCGGAAACTTCAAGCTCAAATTCAAGGAGGACAAAATTTGTCCGAGGTATGAGAGAGAGCTCCATCTTTTCTCATTTGCTTTGTGCAATATTTTAAATGCTTTCAAGGAAACTAACAATTTCTTCCTCTTGTGCAACATTTTAAATGCTTTCAGGGAAACTAACAATTTCTTCTTCTTGATGAAAAAGACCAAACCAAGTCTTTTTTCTTTTTTTTAAGCATGCAATTCAGCAGAAATCTAGCAATTTTATTATACCGCACTTCCCAGACTTGAAGCACTGTGATCAAGGAGGAGATTAAACTATTCCACAATGGGGTGAACTATTGCTTCAGTTTGCCGAATCAAGTGGAATGCTATCAAGGTAATCACAAGCTCCCGCCATCCATCCTCCCTCCCTCCCCCTCCTCTTACTTTATAATATTTAGATTCTTTAGCTTCCAGAATGCTTTGGTTGGTTTATCAGTTTTACAAGAAGGGGGAGCTGAGAGATTTACCGAGTCAATATATAGCTCGCTGCATTGCATTGCTCAGTTTGAGTTACCAGGAAATTATAAATTAATCTGGATTGGCAGGATAAATGCAGAGGTGCTGCAAGGTGATTTGTAAACAAAGCAAACTCTGAAATAGGGTCAGGATCTCGGTGGGCTCAAGAGTAGGAGCCCCTAACGCAAAAGTCAGGATGTGTTCCTTCCCAGAAGGGCAACTAGTATGACCAAATCCTAATTCATGTTGAAATTTCCCCCTTCTTTGTGCAAAAACATATTTGCTTCAACTCTAAATGCAGGTTGATGATCTCTCAGCTGAAGTGCCCATGTAGACCAAGAGTGGTTTTAAAAAAAACTGTCAGTAGGACTGCTGCAACTACTGATATTGTCAGTGGATGCATAATGAAGAGGAATGAAACTCCTCTTCATTATGCCTTGCATCCTTGCATCCTTGTTGGCATCCTTGGTGCATTCATTCAAAGTCTAAACCAGGGATGGTTAGTCTTCTGGCATATAAGGACCACTTTTCTATTTCCACTCCTACTGTTCACTGAGAAGGAACTTGGAGGCTGCTTACTTCTCACAGTGGGTGAGGTTGAAATAAAAGTGTAGATCTAAAGATCCTTCTCTCCACATCTGTCTATGTCTCTTTCTCCTCTTCCTCCTCCTCTGTTCAATTTATTTTTCTCTTTAATCATCTTTTTCATTAATTACACCCCCCCCTTGCAGGGTAGGATTCCGGATTATTTTCAAAGTCTCTCATTGTTGATGTCAAGGAAGGCCTTTCTACTTGCAAGGTTGAATGTACACCCCTCAAATGTGACTAAGGGTAGATATCTACAGACCCCTTTTCTGAATCGTATCTGTCATTGTGCTCAAGCTCCTGACATTCTCCATCATATTGTATTGTTCTGCTCACTGTATATAATTCCAAGGAAAAAGTTGTTAAGGAGGTTATTGGAGAGGAATATCTGTTTGGATTGGTTATCAGTGGAATACTTATTGGAAGATCAGAATCCACATATTACTAGGCTAATGGCCAACTTTGTGGTGGAGGCAACAAACTTATGGCTTAAATTTTCTAAAAATGATTGCTGAAGTTTTATTGTAATTGTATATGTTGTAGTATGCCTAATAAAGGTTAATCAGAATCGGAATCATTAATTACCTCTTACTTACATGCATACATACACAGACACAAACACAGAGGTCAGTGAGTCTAGTGTTAGTGGGACAGTGGAGATATGGTTCAGCACCTTGGACAGTTCCCTGAAAATTCAAATCAAAACCCAGAGAAGATTCACCATCCCTTTGACAGCATAATGAGGAGACTCAATAACCCACATGGACACAGACCGGTCCATCCATTGCACACATAAAGATCTACCTGTGATGGAGCTTGGGGTGTAGCTAGCAGAGGAGCCTAGTAACAGAGGATGATCATGAGATTGGCTTTCTGTCTGAGGAAATTTTCCATTGAATAAAGCATGCTAGTGCAATTTTAAAACCGTATGCATTTGGAACTGTTTGCCTTTTGCATATATATGTAAAAGGCAAACAGCCCCAAATACACACACACACACACACACACGGTTTTGTATACATTTCATTTGCTCAGAACAGTATTCAAGCCTTGAGACAGTTTAAGTTATACTTTGCCTTGTGACAAGTTCTGGAAAATGATATTTCCATTGAGAAACAAAGCTCTTTTCCCTCCCTAGTTGCTATGAATTGTTCACGGAAGAGAATTGGTTCTCTTCTCTGATTTCTTGCAAATTATGGAGGGCAATTTAAGTCTACATTCACTATCTGGAGCAGCCTAAAGAGGTTCAGTTCTCCCTGGGATTATTATATCACGCAATATTGCAAATATTTTCTCACCAATATTGCAATCTGGAAATATTGTATCGTTCCAATTTTCACAGTCAACAGGAATTAGGGCTTCCAGAGGTCCTCTGATGCATTGTTCATACAATGAGTTCACTGAAAATGAATCAAGCCTGGTAGTGAGCACAGCTAAATAGTGAGAAACAGGCACTGGCAGTGATAGCAACCACGACGAGGCATATACACAGTCTGTTAAGAGCAGTGTATTAATGAAGTTGCATCACACTATTGACCATGACTGATTTTCAAGAGGAAACTGGCAACTTTAGTGAAGTCATGTTCCTTGATTCCTTTCTCTTTGAAAAATGTGAATATTCATCTTTTGCAAAAGTTGTGCGTTTCTATGGGCTGCTGCTTTCTGGATTAATTAGCTCAGGTGATCCCAAACAATCAGGAAACATCACGCCTGCCTTGATGATGTCATAGGACATCAATTAAATAAAATCAGGTAGGTTGACAGAACCAATCACATTTGGCTTCAGGATGATGTCACTGAGAGCTAATCAGTCAATTAAGTGAGACTGATGCTAAGTAATGGCTATTTAAAATGAATATCCATCCCCTGGTTTTCTGAGTTCATTGTTTGACACAATGGCTGTTTTGTGACAGTGACACAGACGTTAACAAAAATGTTGAGTAGTTTTTGGTTCAGTCCTAATGTCTCACAATCCTGCCCCCTCCTTTCTAGACTTTTAAATAGGAAAAAAAAAATCATGCAATAACTTTGATTGATTATGTTTTCCCATCATTTAGACTGACTTTGTCACTTGGTGTGTGTGTGGGGGGGGGGAATTCGCAAATCACGGAAAGGTTATATTTCAGGTGTCCAAAACTCTTCTACAGAAACAGGTTGTCAGGAGCGCGAGAGAATGATAAATCAAAATGCATCTAACACCATGTATGAAATACCTGTAACAATAGCTTCTCATTCCACTCGCGAGCCACTGATAGAGTATGATTTGTAATCCGAGTATGAAAAAGGCATACCTTTCATTTGAAACCAGCCTGGCAGACGGAGAAAGATAACAAGAGAAAGAATATTCAATTTGAAGATGGCTTCAAGGGAAGCCGTCAAAAGAGCCCACCAAAAGATTTATCAGTGTTGAACTACAGATTCAATAAAATCTTTGACACCTTTAGATAAGAAAAGTAATATTTTATGATTCCGAGAGGGCCAAAGGCTCAGCTGAAGAGTACAGCCTTAGCAGGTTTGACTACAAGGCTCACACTCTGAATAAAGAATAGGATTGAAACAGCCATGCATGGAAGCAACGTTCATTGGAGGCTAGCCCAAGTTTTTGCTTGCTAGCCTGGAGCAGAGGGGAGGGAAATACATCGAAAAGATTAATGATGCTGCCCTCTCTCTCTCTCTCTCTCTCTCACACACACACACACAGAGGAATGAGACAGAGACCCACATTATACCATCTCCTACCTTTCTCACTATCAAGTTTGATGTTAAATCATTATCTTTGCAAGCTCCCAAGTTCAATGCCCAGTTCAGAAATTAAGAATTTGCCTTCAAGGATGTCAGGAGGGCTTTAGCACATTAAAGGAATGCTTTCTCCACTGCAATGAAATCAATGGACTCTCTCGCTGGTTCCAGGTTTGAAAAGTATAGAATTCTTTAAGTCACTACCAAGCTTTTAAATACTGAAAGAAGGAAGGGTTGAGGATACTGGTTGACCATAGGATAGTGGTGCACCCCCTAAAATCAATGGTGGGACCAATCAAAGGGGGAGGGAAGCTGGGACTTTGCCCATACTAAATATAGGAAGGGAGGAATTCAAGGCTAGGGGCTGATATATGTCAAGTGGGAGCACTTCCTTTCTCAGTGGCCGTGGCTTTCTCTCCTTCCTCCACCCCCAGACAGTCATAAAACAAAATTATGCTTGTGGGACACCATCTCTGGGAAAATAGCATTTTGGAAGGGACCAGAACTCTGCTCCTTCTGTCACTTTCAGAAGCCTCTGGTAGAACATCCAGGGAACAGAAGAAGAAGAGACGAACCCTTGAAAACAGTTCAGGTTCTGAACCTCTTTTGGGAATAGCATTCAGCACCTTGGATAGACCCTATGAGCTGTTCTCATAAAACCCATAATACCCAGAATACCTCCAATAAAACTCTGTCTATATGCACCGGTCGAAAATGGTGGACCAGTTGCCATCTTTGCCAGGTGCCAAATCTTCCGCACACACACACGTTTGGTAGAGTATCCCCTCTACACTCTACCACCATGTCATCCAAATAGGCTGATATGAGTGCACCAAAGCAAAATGTGGTTTCTCCTGAAAACCAGGATTCTCTTTCATTTCTAGGAGGCCTCCAGGACTATGTTTCTGCTTTTTTATAAGCAGTGTGCTCTTTGTGTATTTGGTTTGCAAGTGACACCATTCTTTGCTTTGATGCCACCAAACTGATTTCAGCAGCAATTAAGGGGTTCTTGGGATCTAAGGGCTGCATATTGACCACCTAGAGGATGGAACCCTGTTGATATCTTATGCATGTTTCCCTTGCTCATGCCAAAAACATTTGGGCATTTGATGTGAAATGTTTGTACTCAGTGAAAGGTTGTAGAAGCAAAGTTGTGCATGACAGTATCGTTGAGCATGCAGAAACACATGTAATGTACATGCAATGAACATGCAAAGTGCATGTAATGCACAAACACTGTTTCAGAGTGATGGAAGTCGGCATTATTGCACACTCAACAAAACACTTGGGTAGCATAATCAGTGCATAACTCCTCATGTGGAGATTTAAACTACGCAATCATGATGTAAAATCTTTGTGCTGATTTAGGAGATTTAATCTGGAGTTTCAGTCCCCTTCTGTTAGAGAGTTTGAACAGGAACCTCAAAGCCTCAAAACTGTCAGTCTTCTTGTGTAAATGTAATTCACTTTTTCAAAAGAAATCCTTAGCTTCCATTGTAGACAATGAGGGCTGCTAGTGTCTGTCTTCCTGGTTTATTCATTCATCCTTTTCTTCTTCTGGTTTCCCCTCCCTGTTCCTTGATTTATCTGACTTAAGTTCAAGCCACAGTATAAATCACTTTAATGTTGCTTCGGCATTGCAGCTGGAACCCACTGGTGCATGCTTTCCGTGGCTGCTTTCCAAGGGTTGCGTGTTTATTATGCACAGCAATTAAACTTCTTCTCTTCCCCCACAACACACACACACACACTTTTTTTTCCTGAAATAAATTAGAGCCAAGCCTGTTTGTGATCTCTCTGGCAGGCTTACAAATCTCACTGTGTGGAACACACGGTGTTTTCTAATTTTTCTGTGTCACAATGGATGTCATATGAGGAGGGCTCTTCCCGTTCTTTCTCAAAGCTCATAATGATTTTCTACTGATTAAGTGGAAATAATGCCAACTTCCACCACTCTGCAATAGCAGAAGGCCTTTTTCTTTCTTTTTTTTTCTTTCTTTCTTTCTTTCTTTCTTTCTTTCTTTCTTTCTTTCTTTCTTTCTTCCTTTCCTTCTTTCTTTCTCCGCATTGTGCATTCCAAGTAATGGAGCAGCAGTACCAAGGACAGGAAATATTGCCACCAGAAAAGAGCTTCATAAAATTTGTTCTGGAGTACAGGAAATAAAATGTGGAGAGCTAATGGCGGTGGTCCAGGCAGCATCCACCACCAGTCCATCATGGCACATTCTCCTTTTTGAAAATAATAATAATAAAAGAAAGTTCTTTCATTTGAAAAGAAAGGGGACGGAAACATCCGCAGGGTAGAAAGATACTGTGCACCTGGGAATTTCTCAGGGCAAGAGGAACCAGTCCCAATTCACTCATTGCCAGTAAGAATCCATTTTAGCAGGGTGGGAGAGTGAAAGGGCACTGGCTCCTCCACCCCGCCTTCCACTATTGGACTGTTCTTCAGAGATGTATTAGCATTTGGGAGTAATCCAACTGATAAATGGGAACGCCTGGTTGCAAATTTACAGGATAAGGTTAATAATGTTTTACATGAGCAGGGGTCTCTTCTGGAAATGTCAAAGAATATAGATTTTTTTGAAAAAGTCCATGCAACATTGGAAATATTTCTTCACCCTACCAGTCTCCAAGTGGCTCCTTCTCTTTCTTTTATTGCCTAGTATTGCAAGTGGCCAGACCGAGGCGTATAACTGTAGCAGCCTCTTTTGAGCTGAAACAAAGGGATACGTGGCTGGATAATAGTATGTGTGAAAGGGATTTAGGAGTCTTGGTTTCATCAACAGGAGTGTGGTGCCTAGATCAAGGGAGGAAATGGTACCACTCTATTCTGCTTTGGTTAGACCTCATTTGGAATACTGTGTCCAGTTCTGGGCACCTCAATTCAAGTATATCAACAAGCTGAAACATGTCCAGAGGAGAGTGACCAAAATGGTGAAGGTTCTGGAAGCCATGAAGCCCTCTGAGGAGCAACTTAGGAAGCTGGGGATGTTTAGTCTGCAGAAGAGAAGGTTAAGAGGGGACATGTGAGCCATGTTTAAATATTTGAGGGATGTCATGTTGAGGAAGGAGCCGGCTTGTTTTCTGCTTCTCCAGAGACTAGGACAAGGAGTAATGGATTCAACCTGCAGGAAAGGAGATTCCACTTGAACCTCAGGAAGAATTTCCTGACTTCCAGAGCTGTCTGGCAGGGGAATATGCTGCCTGGGAGTGTAGTAGAGTCTCCTTCTTTGGAGGTTTTTAAGCAGAAGCTGGATGGCCATCTGTTGGGAATGCTTTGATGTATGTTCCCACATGGCAGAGGGTTCGACTGGATGGCCCCTGGGGTCTCTTCCAACTCTATCATTCTATGCAGATCAACAACTGGAGACTTCTGTGCCAAGGGGGCAGAGGATTCTTCAGAGTTTTAATGTGGAGCTATCTAAGGTGCTGAACTCTATCCTGCAAATAGGTTCAGCACTTTAGATAGCTCCTTTTAAGGGAAAAGCAAAAATGTGGAGGACATTCATTGGTCCACTAACATGAAAGCCACAAGCTACTGCCATGTGCAAGATAGTCAAGCCATCTCCTGATGCATGAAGACACAAAGAAATGATCACCATAATTGGATGAAGTGGGTGCTTCATCTTTCAGCAGTGGCATCCTCAGCTGACTCCATTTCTTCTTCCATGGTGAACTTTCTTTCTGATAGGAATGATTTCCTCTCTCATTTCTTCTCAGTGTCTGCTCACAAGCTTTGGAACTTCTTCCCTAGGGAAGCTAGAAAGGCTCTGTTCTTGCTATCTTTCCATCAGCAGGTAAAATCCTTTCTGTTCCAACAAGCTTTTAGTAACTGACTGCATGGACACTGAACATATGTTGTTCTATTGAATTTTATCTTTCACTTTTTTAATGGATTTTTTTTTCAAATGGTGTTCATTCTACAAAAAAAAAAAAAAAGAGAGAGAGAGATCATCTCAATGGAACTGAAAGAGACAGAACCCTGCTGGAGCACTATGGTAGTGCAAAATGGTTGTGCAATACTTGTGCTTCCTTGGAGTTTGTGCAAATGTAGCCCCTCACCTAGCCAGTGTTCCCACGACCACTCACACAGGCCTTCCATATAATTTTTACTTGATGGGTAAGGAGCTGATTGACCATTACCCAACTATGTCTGTTCAGACAGCAATTGAACAACTGTCGGATTGAGCATAATTCATAGAATCATAGAATTGGAAGAGATCACAAGGGCCATCTAGTCCAATCCCTGCCGTGTAGGAATGCACAATCAAAGCACTCTTGACAGATGGTCATCCAGCCTTTGTTCAAAAACCTCCAACAAGGGAGACTCCACCACACTCCAAGGCAATATGATCCACTGTAAAATTGCACTTACTCTCAGGAAGTTCTTCCTAATGTTTAGGTGGAATCTCTTTTCCTGTATTTTTTTTAATCTGTTGGTCTGTGTCTTAGTCTCTGGAGCAGCAGAAACAAAGCTTGCTCCATCCTCCATATGACATCCCTTCAAATATTTAAACCTATCATCTCACCTCTTAACCTTCTCTTCTCCAAACTTCCCCAAATCCCTAAGCTGTGTCTCATAGGGTATCATGGTTTCCAGGCCTTTTACCATTTTGTTCACCCTCCTCTGGACACACTCCAGCTTGTCAATATCCTTCTTAAATTAATGACATCAGCATGTTTTTACATTACACGAAAAGTGAATAGGATCTTGGCCATAGGTGAGGAAATCCAACATCCCCTCAGCGTAGTGAAAATACCCACAGGTGGAGATATACTATCACAGCACTATGCAAACATGGTTCAGAAGAACAACACTACACACCACATCCCAATGACTAGGTGCCATTGTGGAATGCACAATGTGCAATGAGCAATGTACAACCACAATGCTCAATTGTTGTATGCACAAGTTTGGTTCTGCTGCTATCCACAAAATGCATCTATTGTGCTGCAGGTAATAATTTGTCCCACAGGTGTAGCACAAAGGTCTTTAGTTTTACCCAGTCAAACACTGACCTAAATCTTATCTCTAGCCCCAAATGAGTAGCCCCATTGAATCAATTATATTTGCATGTTGGCTCCTCATTCAGGAATTAATTCTATGGATGCACTCTAGCTGGGACTAACCAGCCACCTTTTCCACTCTTCAGATCAGTGCTGTAAATAATGACTGTGTCATTTTTAGAGAAAGTGACTTCAAGACTTCATAGTATTATTCTCAGGAAAAAGTGTGCGACAAATGTGCAACTCTTTTTTCTAAACTCCCAGTAAGCAGATGGTTGAAGTGTAATTGACTTTCTCTTTGATAATGAGTACTGTACCTCATAGGTAATATTTCAGCGAGTGAGAACTGTTAGGCATCTACTTTTTACAATCTCTAGGGAAAGACCAAGCCTTCTCCTGAATTTTATAGAGCATAGCAGATCCTGGAAATACTGGATTCCAAAGCAAAGGATGGTGATTTCATTTCTTGGGTTGGGGAATTTTGTTTGATTTTGCATTCTGATTCACCATGCTGCTCCCCAGATACAGCTGAGTGTTCAGAACAAAGTTGTTTTCCTATGAGGACAGTGTTATGGAATAGCCTCCTTTGAGAGCTTATGATGGGACTGTACTCTCTTTCCAGAAGGAAGGAAGACAGATTATGGATGGAATGGGTGCTTGGCCATTTCCCAAATGCGGTCAAAGTTTGATGTTTCCATAGGTAAATAATTATGCAGATAGTAGGTAAATAATTATGTGGATAAATGCTTAGCAATAAGTAATAAGTGTGATATAAAATATTGTTTAATATTTAGATCTCTTTGTTTAAGTAATATGAGCTGTTTGCAGCAAGGATGGGGACCAATTTTTAGTTATTTGTAGGTTTTTTTAGTCACTTTTAGCTTTGACTATTTCTTTTCTAATTTTTTGCTTTTATTTCCTTTTTTCTGTATTGTTCATTAGATTGTATTTTCTTTTGTCATTTCTGTATATTTCTGCTTAATTTTTTTTTTTAAAGATGGATGCTTTCATCCACTTGAGAAACACTGATGGAAAGAAAAACAGCACTTGGAAAGTTCCCACAACTTGCAGGAATTTTCTGTTGTTGTTGTTGGTACAGCAAAACAGTACAGCTTTGTCAACTCTGCTGGTGGTGGTGTGTGCCTTCAAGTCATTTCCAGCTTACGACAACCCAAAGGTGAAGCTTTCATGGTTTTTTTCTGGGGGCTGAGAGAGTGACATGCTCAAAATCACTCTGTGGTTTTCCATCACTGAGCAGAGATTCAAATCCTGGTCTCCAGAGTCACCATCCAAGGTTCAAATGACTTCACCAAGGTAGTTCTCTTGTCAATTCTACACAACCTTTAAAAGCTGCATAGCTGGAATACAGTGCAATTCTGCAAGACTAATTTGCTTCATCGTGCAAACTTGGGCTGCACATCTTCTTTGTTTATTTAGGGACTTGTTCTTCCTTCCATTCTATATACATACTCCTTTTTTCTTTTCACCTCCTCTTGAGGTTGCTGTGCTTTTGGATTTTTCATGTTTCTCATTTTTCTTTCTCCCATGGGATTGTTTGTGGTTGTGTTTTCTGAAACTCCTTTCCCAAGGACTCCCACCCTTTCTAATTGTCTTTTTCTTTTAGCATGTCTACCCAGTAATTTAGTGGGGCCTACTTTCAAATCAATGTATAGAGCAAGGAAGGACAGCATGTGGTTTGCAAGCCATGTGTGGATCTTGGGACCTGAGAATACAGCCCCCTAAGCTTCCTAAATCTCCACAAAGCCCGCAGACTACCTCAATTTTTTTAAAAAAACTCACACCAATTTGGGGGCAATTTTTCACCCCAGAATTGGCCATTTTCATCCTAGAACTGGCCATGTCCAACTCAAATTAACTGAAAAGGTGGCCCCAGCCCATATAACCCCCAACTCCCTAAAACAAGTTTAAAAAGCTATGCAAAAATGAGCCAAAATCACTCCCTCCACTGTTACCTACCCTGGTAGAAAGGGCTGAGGGTTTAGTATAGAATACAGTCCTTGCCTTTAATTCTTTGGAAACAATGTCACCTCCTTTGGGCAAAGTCAGCCTTACTTTTCTGAGCTGTCACTCCAGTGTACACTTCCAGGACTCCCTTGGGCACAACTAAGCAGCCTAGAGCTCAGCAGATATAAAATTGTGAAAGCACAACAAAACTACACACACACACACACAAAACCTAATTCAAGCCATCAAGGACATTCAAACACAAGGATCTAAAACCGAACTCCAATCAATGACAGTCAATCAGAATTAAAGGCCAAGCATATACACCCAACTCTTTCCCTCTTTTGGAGAGATCAGAGCTATACTAGATTGGGTAGGCTGTTTGGAAGGATGAAACTACCCATTGCTTTCTGGTTTTGGTTTCTTAGAAATCGGCTGTCTTTTTTCTGCCTTCCTTTCTTTGCCGCACAATAACAAACCAAGATAGTATATACATTGCTCTATTTATTTCAGGTCCCATTGAAAAAAAAAAGAAATACAGTTAAAGGCTAGTTTTGCCATTTCAGTCTGGCCTCGGTTAAATGGATGACATTAAACAATGAAGGTGGAGTGGAGTGTACCTGGCTGAAGTTTCACAGGTGGTAGAAATGTTAAGTGGTAGATTCAGTGGAAGCAGAGATTAAATTCTTGTTTAACTCCTTTCAGTTGGCATTGGAAAAGGAACATACCATAATACTCAGAAGAGCAAATATCAGCTTACCCATGTATCTGTAGGTTGTATGGTCATCTTTCTCCTTGCCCTTCCTGAGTCTGTTGCGAGAGGGACAGTCCTTCTGAACCTTCATAAGATCTTTGAATCTTCTTTAACCTTTTTTACAATACAGGCATACCTAGTTGGAAAATACAGTTTTGAGGTATCTGATCAGTATCTATTTGAGCCATTGTAGATTTTTCTTAATTCCTATCCAGGAACATTCCTTTCTAGGTAGCCACCATGCTTCTAATCCAGATCAAACACTTCCTACTATAAAAAAAAGTCAACATTCAACGGGACAGAGACAGTATTTTGATGGCCAACAGCCATCTATAGGTGGCACTCTCCTGTTCTTGGGAAGGTGAGATAGAGTTCCATCATGGTCCCATTATTTTATATGCATGGCAAATGGCTCCAACATAAAACTGAGTCAAATTCTGAAAGACAGCGAAATTCCTCCCATCAATCTCCATCAATCACAGATCAATCAATTCAGCAATATCTGTATGTAAGGGCTGTGAGCAAATCTGGTTCCCAGGCCCTGATGTTAGGGGTCAGGGCTTGAGACCAAGGGATTACTCTAGTGATATCATGGTGAGATGATGTGATATTAAGCATGATGCATTAAGCATCACAGGCAATTCCTCAGAGAGTGTCATTCGGACAAAAAACCTAACAAAAGGAAACACAAACAGAAAGAGATTGTTTTTCAACAGTGTTTTTGTGCTGTGATTTCTCCTCCCCCAGAAGAAGATCCAGGTCTTAGACTCAGGGCCAGGCCCTGAGTCTTTGGAATTCTATACTAAGGAGAGGAAGGAGTCAATAGCAACCCCAAGCAAGAGCAGAGTCATCGGGAGAAGACATGACTCACTAGAGAAGAGAATATTGTCTGGCAGGTGGAAAGCAATAGGAAAAGAGAAAGACCATTTCTGCACTGTACTGTTATAGTGCTATTATTTGCAGCAAAATAAATAGTTCCTATTTCTAAGGACCAATATATCTGTTGTCTTTGTTTTTCCATCCAAATCCAACTGGTTTTTAAGGCAGCCTCCAATGCATTCAATAATTCGCCTGCAGCATGGATAATGGTGAAGGGATTAGCACGAACCCATCAGCACTGGGGTTTTCTGCATAATCCTATCTGACCCCGAACATGTTCTCCAGTCAGCGTGGCCCCAATCGCACCTGGTCATTAATAAGTTCAGTTTATGAAAATCACATATCTCATAGGAGGAGTGGTAAGGTATGGTAACAACACCCCAGGACCTTTGAACATCAAGAGAAAAGTGTGCATTAGTCTTGCTGCTCTACCATCCTTCTCAGCTGTGGTTTTTTTTCAGACTGGATGCCACTAACAATAAATGGTGAAGGGTCTGGAAACCATGGCCTATGAGGAGAGACTTAGGGAGCTGGGGATGTTTAGTCCGCAGAAGAGAAGGCTAAGAGAGGACATGAGAGCCATGTTTAAATATTTGAAGGGACGTCACGTCGAGGAGGGAGTGGGCTTGTTTTCCACTGCTCCAGAGACTAGGACAAGGAGCAATGGATTCAAACTACAAGAAAAGAGACTCTACCTAAACCTCAGGAAGAACTTCCTGATGATCAGAGATGTCCAGCAGTGGAATGTGCTGCCTCCATAGAGTGTGGTGGCGTCTCCTTCTTTGGAGGTTTTTAAGCAGAGGCTGGATGACCATCTGTTGGGAATGCTTTGATGTGGGTTCCTGCATGGCAGGGGGTTGGACTGGATGGCCCCTGGGGTCTCTTCCAACTCCAGGATTCTATGATTCTTTGAACTGAGAATATTCTTTCCATCACTACATCACAGCCAGTCAGATCTAATGGCTTGAACTGCAGGCAAATGATGGGATGTGAACAAGAGGAGAACAATTTCCCGATATAAGAAAATCCTTCCTAAAAGAGAGACAGTTTTCTACGCTGCTGATAACGTTCATTAAAAACAAGTGTCAATGCAGGGTTAGGCCTCATTATTTGCTGCCCTGCTTCTCACAAGAACTTCCCGATGTCTTTACATCCCTTTCTGGGGAGCCGTGCAGCACATTGCAGCCCTTTTTGGTAAAGACACTGGTAGCCTCCCTTTCAAGTGCTGCCAAGTGTTTAAACACCATTTCCCTCTCCTTTGTGGCTTTTATGATACAATTTGTGTCTTTGTTGTTCTAGTTTCAATTGACTCCACTTGCTTTTCAACTCCCTCCAGCCTTCCCTCAATTGTATTTACCTTGGTCCCAAAGGAGACCAGAGAAGCTTGAAGGTTATTGATTTTGAAATGAAGAGACGCTGGCTGTTCTTTTATTGAGGTGTCTTGGAGAGGAGGGGGAGAGAGGGGTGGGAGAGCTTGCAAATAACCAGTTACAAATAACCGGGTGTGCAATTAAGGTTTTTTTTTCCAAATAACCAAAGCGTAGTAAGTTATAAAATGACCTAAATCCTATTAGATTTTTGTTATTGTAATCTGCCATCAAGTCGACTTTGATTTAAAGTGAGCCTATGGCCCTTTCTGCACTACGCTGTTATAGTGCTATTATTCCACTTTCAACCTCCTGTGGAATCCTGGGATTTGCAGTTTGAGGAGGGGCCTTTAGAATTCTGACCCAGAGCGCTCTTTGGCCTTAGGAAACTGCAAACCCCAGGATTCCACAGGAGGTTGAAAGTGGAATAATAGCATTATAACTGGCCATTTCCGCACTAGCCTGTTATAGTGCGATGATTCCACTTTCAACATCCTCTGGAATCCTGGGGTTTGCAGTTTCGGGAGGGGCCGGCCGGCCCCTCCCGAAACTGCAAACCCCAGGATTCCAGAGGATGTTGAAGTGGAATCATCGCACTATAACAGGCTAGTGCGGAAATGGCCAGTGTTGTGCGGAAAGACCCTCCATTTGTGCAGTCCCGTTCGGTCAAAGTGGTGGACCTATGTGTTGATTCATTGGGTCTACTCTAATTAGGACCACCTAATATGATTCAAGGCATGATTTCTACATATGTCTGAGAGAAAGCAGCATCATATATACTCTTTTAAATAAACTTAACAGCCAATACAGAAGTTTCTTTTAATTCCAGAGTCTGTTACATGTACTTCTGCTTTCCCCGTTATACAGAGTAATCACATCAGGACAAATCGCCTTCCCTTCTCCTTTTCTTTCTCTTCTCAAATGAGACCAGTTTTAAAAGACATTTTCATGATCTTTGTTGTTTGTAAAGGAGCCAAAGGGAACCAGGACATTTTTGGGTACATGGGGGGGGAACTAAATAATGGGGGGGGAAGCATTGTAAGACAAGATAAAAGTCAAAAGTTGTGAAGTTAATTAAACATTATGCACTGTTTGTTCAGCTTATTATTCCATTGCTTTTCAATTGCATTATAGGGCTATTAATTTAAAGTTACAGCATACACATTTGAAATAAGAACAACTACATTAATTGCAAACATTTTGCTAATATGAAGGGTACAATTTATGGAAACAGGTGGGCAAGGGGTACACAAGTAAAAAGAGGTTGGGAACCATTGCATCGTATCATCTGGTTTTATGTTTTCAATTTTTATTTTTTATTTTTTTGTAAAGGAATGTATATCCCATAACGATAATGGCCAACCCCAAGCAGATGCAAGTGTTACAGTATTACAATATCTCACAAGAAAAAAAGACTGCATTTTTCTTTCTTTTTCTTTTTCTCTCCTCCTCTGGAGGATTGAACTGGATATGTTTAACGTGTAGCAAACAAGAGCTGCTATGATAGCCATCTTTAGATACTTGAAGGGCTGTCACACAGAAGATGGAGTGAGCTTGTTTGCTGCTGCTTCCGAGAGTCGAATGAGAAACAACGGATTCGAGATACAAGAAAAGAGATTCCACCTAAACATTAGGAAGAACTTCTTTTCTGTAAGAGCTCTTTGAGAGTTGAATAGACTTGGGCCCTTTTCACACCTTACCTCATCGCGGCAGCGGGGAGTGGTGCTCGCGCAAGCTGCTCACGACAACCCTTTTTGCCTCCCGCACCACCTTCCTTGTAGCGCAACCGTTGCACGAGCGCCCTGCCCCTTTCTTCCGCAGCGCAGTCTGGGAATTGTAGGCTGTGCGGGGGGAAGGAAGCGCGACCAGGCCACCTTGTTGACACACCGCACAGAGGTAAGTGCGCGAGGGTGGCGCGAACATTGCACGAGCATGGGGCATTTTTGGCTTAAAGCTGAAAATCAAAAAATGCGCGCGCACCCCGCTTTAGCCTCGTGAGTGTCGCGCGAGGGGGAGTGCGTCATACGGAGCGACACTCCCACTCATGTGACACTCAAGGGGCGCTCACGCAAGAAAAAAAGCATATGAAAAGGGTCAAAGAATGGTGGATACATTGGCTCTTTCTGCATGACACTCTGATAGTGCTATTATTCCACTTTCAACCTCCTATGGAATCCTGGGGTTTGCAGTTTAGGGAAGGACATCTAGATTCTCAGCCAGAGAGTTCTTGGACCTCAGGAAACTACAAAACCCAGAATTCCACAGGAGGTTGAAAATGGAATAATAGCATGATAACACTGTAGTGCAGCAAAGGCCACTTTCTACAGAGTCTGGATGGCTATCTTTCTGGAGCTCTTTAACCCTGTCCTCCTTCATAGCCATTAGACTAAATGGCCTTTGTGGTCTCTTCCAGCTCTAAGATTCTATAATTCTACAATAAATTCACATTAGGGATAGGAGAAAATTCCATCCAGTCAGCATTTTTAAGTAAAGCATCACAGTTTGGGCTTATGGGTTGGAACCCAGTCATCCTTCACGCTGAACCCTTCTTCCAGTTTTGTGATTTGGGTCTCAGCTCAACAGAGATGTTCATTAGGAGCAATGATTCCAAACACAAATGAAGGTGTGCATGTCATTAAAAGAAAAAGCTCGGACTGCTGCAAATACTGAGTAGAACAGACTCATGGCTGCATCTGTGTGAAGATAACACAGAAATAGATGGATCTATTTATCTCTAGGTAAGATACAACACCGACCATATCTAGAAGGTACCAGGTCAATTGTGTCCATTTCCACTACACTATTATTCCAGGTTCAACATCCTTTGGAATCCTGGGCTTTGCAGTTTAGAGAGAGGCCTTTAGACTTCTCAGCCAGGGAGCTCTTTGGCCTCAGGAAACTCCAAACCCCAGAATTCCACAGGAGGTTGAAAGTGGAATAATAGCACTAGAACAGTGTAGTGTAGAAATTGCCTGTGTGTATGTTTAACCCCCAAAACAAAACACTCCCTTGAATCAATGAATGGTAGGATACTTGCATAAGCTGAGCAACAGACAGGGCTTTAGAAATATGCAGCATTGGCCTTGGGCAGTGATTCTTAGAAAGACAACCAAGATGTTAAGATCATGTCCCAATCTGGAGTTGTAACACGTCGGAGAGGGCATCGATCCACCTGATTCTCACCGTGAGACAAAGGGAAGCAATATCCCCTACAAATAGCTTTCTTCTCTTACCCCCCCTTCTATTTTTTTTTAATTACTCAAACTGACTTTTATTGGCTATGAAAAATGAGATTTCTTGCATAATGAAAGCTATAAAAAGCAACCATTTCTTGAAACTACGGCATTAATTTTTGGAGACTGTGGAAGGGAAATGCAGATCCCGAGACTGTACGGAAAGAGAGAGAGAGCTTTCTAGAAACCTTTGACGTAATAATTATTGATTTCTAGTTATGTAAGTCACACTTGAGTGCCGGTGGGGATAGTGTGTGAAGCCGAAGATATTTTAATTGAGACGATCCTTTTCCCTCTCTTTTCTTTTGTGGGAAAAAAAAAAACAGAGCGAGAGAAAGAGGGAGATGGTATTCATTACTGCCAAATTGATTAAAATTGATAAACTGGTGAATGGAGATGTGCGGTGGGACGGAGAAATGTGTTTGTATTCATTAGGGAGGACAGGAGAAGATAATAAAATAAAAGGCTGTTATAGTGGAATATAAAGCCCAACCTAAGGAATTGTTCATCGTACAAAAAGCGAGATCCATTTTATTATTGTGCTATGCAGCAGCTTGATAGCGGTATCCAATATCTATATTTTTTTGGAAAAAAAAATTGGAGCGGAGTTATAAGCTGACTCTTCAGTTCAATACGTTAATTGACAATAAATCCTACTTGCCTATAAAAAGCACTTGGCTAGTCGTTTTCAAGATGGTCATGACTTTTTATGATGCGGAACTTTTAATTTACAGGGATGATAAAAATAGATTTACTTTCAGCCACTTATATTTGATTTAATTAGCTAATCAGCTATAAATCATCTGCTATTGAAAAAGTAATTTAACAACGATGATAGTTTGCTGTCAGTTTGCTCTTAAGTACTAAAGTGTTCGGGAAGCAAAACCTGAAATTTCAGTTCTTTCTTTTTTTAAAAAAAGGAACACACATCACTAATGTCCAGTGAGTGAGAACTGGAGTGGCAAATCCAAAGATCTTGGGTTGGCTACAGAATGGCACAGGATGTGTTTCTTGGAAAAAAGACTGGACCAATCCTAGTTAGTCCTAATTAAAATAGACCAATTGAATCAATAGGATTCACCTATGTGTTGACTCATCATTCAATAGTTGATTCAATCAGTCTACTTTAGTTGGGATTAACCAATAGGATCCAGACCAATGTCTTCTTTCTGACCCTGAAGCTTAAACCAAGAAACTTTTTTCTTTTTTTTTCTTGTTTTTTTTTCTTTTTTTTTCTTGTTTTTTTTTTCTTGTTTTGTATTTGTGATTCAGTTATATAAATAAAAAAAAAAAAAAAACCCAAGAAACTCAGGGCTTTTCCCCACTACATTGTTATAATGCTATTATTCCATTTTCACCATCCTGTGGAATTCTGGGGTTTGGAGTTTCCTGAGGCCTAAGAGCTCTCTGGCTGAGAAGTCTAAAGGCCTCTCCCTAAACTGCAAAGCCCAGGAATCCATAGGATGTTGAACCTGGAATAATAATGTAGTGTGGAAATGGCCACGTAGATATTGACCTGGTATCTTCTAGATATGGTTGGTGTTGCATCTTATGTAGAGATAGATAGATCCATCTATTTCTGTGTTATCTTCACACAGATGCAGCCATGAGTCTGTTCTACCCAGTATTTGCAGCAATCTGAGTTTTTTCTTTTAATGACATGCACACCTTCATTTGTGTTTGGAAGTCATTGCTCCTAATGAACACCTTTGTTGAGCTGAGACCCAGATCACAAAACTGGAAGAAGGGTTCAGCGGCCTCTCCTGAAACCGCAAACCCCAGGATTCCTGAGGATGTTGAAAGTGGAATCATTGCACTATAACAGGCTAGTGCGGAAATAGCCACTGTTATAGTGCTATTATTCCACTTTCAACCTCCTGTGGAATTCTGGGATTTGCAGTTTACTGAGGTCAAAGAGCTCTTTGGCTGAGAATTCTAAAGGCCCCTCCCTAAACTGCAAACCCCAGGATTCCATAGGATGCTGAAAGTGGAATAATAGCACTATAACAGTGTAGTGTGGAAATGGCCTCTGAACCCAAACTAAACTGTCCTAGAGCAAAGTGATGCTTATCATACAAACAATGTTAGCAAAGGATGCTATACTCAGATCCCTAAGCTGCTCTTAATAGGGCATGGCTTCCAGACTCTTTACCATTTTGGTCGCCCTCCTCTGGACATGTTCCAGTTTGTCCATATCCTTCTTGAAATGAGGTGCCCAGACCTGGGCATGTCCTGAGAAATGGGGTAAGGGAGGGGAAGGAGGCTGCCCTTTGGGCTGGCCTGGGGATTTTGCCCTCACTTCTGGTCCTGTGAGAAGGAGGAAGTGGCCAGGTAAGGTGGAAAACCAAGCTTCATGGAATTACAAGGGACCTTGGCATTTCACCCAGGGGAAACTGGGGGCGAGGTCCAAGGAAGGCCACTGGCCACAGTTACTCCCACACTAGGTCTCCCCCGTGTTGCAGTTCTCAGAGGATAATCTCAAATAAACAGTAGGTCAAATAAAGTTGCCATGCTTATCCGAAGCCTTGTTGTGTGGTCTTATGGGTTGGTCTGTAATAGACTGAGGGACCTGGCAAGTCTATTTAATTGCCCAGGGCTTAGAAAAGCTGATATCAGAAGAACACACAAACTAGGAGATTCTGCAGTAGTTTGCTTTTAACTGATCCTACTGGGAAAGGCAAGATTCCATCTCTCCCTCCCTCTCTTGCCCCCCTGCTGATTTAACTGAGAGCAAACTACTTTTCATTTTGAATTCAGTTTTCAGCAACTCAAGTAAGCTGAAGAGAAAGACATTTTAAAAGCAGCTGAAAAAGTCACTGCCGTGTAAGAACAGATAGAGGGTATGAATCTGGACTGAATCTCCCAAAGTCCCTCAAAATAAAAAATAAAAAAGTAACTTCATTCTGTTGCACCATTGATACAGCTCTGAATACTGCACAAAGAATTTCCAGCATATTATACCTGTAATCCTGGCATCACAGCTATTATTCAGGGAGAGTCATTTTGTTATTTCTATATGATGGAGATATTGCAGGCTATCAGCAATATGCTGGGTTCTTTTTAAAATCTCCATTTATGCATCCATAAGCAGATTTTATATCTTCTTGAAGTCATTTGCCTCCTTTCTGAGCTTTTCTAGTAGTTAAGGGCTTTTTAGTATCCTGCTTTAAGTGTTACAACTTTCCAAACAAGTAACAGAGCCAGTTATGTTGAAGGAAGAGCTAATTAAGAGAAAAGATGTTCCAGGTTTTATTTTGATTTTTTTTCCCTGTGTGTGTGTGTGTGTGTGTGTGTGTGTTGAAATTGGCTAATGAAATTCTGCTTCAAAGCTTTATCTTGCCTGTCCTTTATAGCAAGTAAACAGAACTTTAGCAGAGAACTTGGTAGAAGCTGACGTGGTGTGTTGTCAAAGCTGTGTTCAGGCAGTATAGAAAGAAAATATTGTTTCTGGAGACTAAGGAGAAAAGTAAAATTCATTAATTCAACAGTGTCTGGTTGCATTATCTGTTGGAACCATGCATCACCTCCTGTGTATGCATGGCATTAAATATGGCAAGATCTCAGTGGTGCAGACCAGCCAAATGGAAGTAGGTATAGAAACCCAGCAATGTAGACTTGAGTTGATTGTTTCAGACTCGAGACGGACTTAAGCCACTTCAGTGAGTCAACTTGGGCCTTTTCTGCACCGGGCTATTAAAACAGTGCAGAGCGCTCCAACGGAGGTCTTCTGCACCGTAGAGTGGACTGGGGCGGACTCATTTTATAGTTCCAGACCTCAGTCCACTCCAGAGCGACCGGAACTGGTCACGCAGTGTGTTTTTTAAAAACCTCTTTTTAGAGGTTTTTAAAAAGCATGGAGCGTGCGACTCTGTGTCGCTCCGTCGCCACGCTCTGGTGCAAATTTGCAGGCATGCACAAGTGCATGCCTGCAGATCTGCCGGGGGTGGGCTTCCAGTTGGTGAGCTTCTCCAGCTGGTGGAGAGCCTCCACCAACCAGAAGCCCCCATTTTGGATGCTGGAGCAGTGTGGAGCGACGGGCTCGCACTGCTCCTCGTCCCGAAGGACTCACCCAGACAGAGAAGAAAGCCGGTGAGTCCCATTTTTGCCTGTTTATTTTCACACATGCGGAAAGGACCTTGGACTCAACTTGGCAATAAATGATGCACTGACTTGTCTCGACTCATGTCTTGTATATTTTTAGTGACCGACCTGCTGCTTTTAGTTTAGTAAGGTAACATATTCATCCAAAACAACACTTCCATCTCTTTTTGCCGACCGGTCCCTTGATGATCTGTCTCAAGCCAAAGCATGGGCATATTTCTCAGAGGGGAACAGCAAACAATTTAGGCAGTGGGCTTCAGTGGTGTTAAGATCTGCCCAGCAGCCTGACCCTGCTGTAAATCAGAAGAGCCTTCCAAAACGTTTCCTAAGAGAGAAGACAAGACTCACCTCCAGAGCACAAGGTGCATTTCTCAGAGGGGAACAGCAAAAGTGTTAGGCAATATACTTGAGGAGGAAATTTCTTGGCTTATAAAGCTTTTGAAGCTTCAGTAACGTGGAGTAAGAAGGATTCTATTCCCCACTTCAGAAACCACAGACTTCTTTATGCCCATTGACACAAAAGCCTCCAGCTTGGGGAAGAGGGAGGAAAAAGGATCCAATTTCCCACTTCCAAAGCTGCAGGTGGCAAACTCACACATGTGGAGGGTTGACTCAGCATAAATTGTTAATGCTGACATTATTCAACTCTGTCCAGAAATTCTGCAATGTAGGTTCGGGTATAAAGTTGGCTCCTAGACTTAATACTTGACTTGAAAGTATGTTGCAAGGACTTTAGACTCAACCTGAGCCCTGAAGCTAGAGTTGTGAGACATGACTTGAGACTTGGAATAAAAAACTTAAATACATCATTGAAGTGGCCCCTCCACTTTTATGAGAGTTTGGGACAAAAATGGAAAAAACACAAAGAATTACTCTCCCATAATCCCCCTCCCATCCCCTTTTTCTGTACAAAACAATCACATGCAAATTTTGCACAGAATTAGTCCTCAACTGCAAAGATTCTCATCCGTCCCAGACAGATCTCATCAGGGTTTCTCAACATTTGAAAAACTTGGTTTCTTGAAACTTTAGTGTGTATTTTTTTAAATATCCTTTGCATTCCTATCCCCAACAACTATCCCATAAGGAGAGATAACAAATCCTTTCAAACTAACACATCAGCTATACTGACAGTCATCATTGTTTTATAAATTTATTTGTAAGTTTACCCCCTTCACTGGCAGGTTAAAAATTCTGAATCTGTGGTGACCTCCTAATTTTTTTAAAAAAAAAATGGATGCCCAAAGCATGACCAAAATGTATGCATTGATATTTATTACATATCCACAACAGTATATGATATATGGGCTGAAACATCCTAAAAGCATGTGATCCCATCTGATCTTGAAAGCAAAGCAGACTGACCTCTGGTTAGTCCTTAAAGAGGAGATCACCAACAAATAGCAAGTGCTGTAGGCTATATTTCAGAGGAAGGAACTGGCAAAACCACCTCTGAATTCTGTCTGAGAAAACCCTATGAATAATAACATTCTATACAGACTATTTTTTAATGCAATATATTATGTTTAGGGAAATGGGCAGAGAAGGAACAAAGCTAAAACAATTAGACATAATAGTATAATATCATTCTATTCTGCTTTGGTTAGATCTTACCTGGAATGCTGTGTCCAGTTCTGCGCACTACAGTTTAAGAAGGATATGGACAAGCTGGAGCATGTCCAGACAAGGGCGACCAAAACAGTGAAGGCTCTGGAAGCCATGAAGCCCTCTGAGGAATGACTTAGGGAGCTGGGGATGTTTAGTCTGCAGAAGAGACGGTTAAGAGGGGACATGATAGCCATGTTTAAATATTTGAGGGTGTTGAGGATAGAGCAAGTTTGTTTTCTGATGCTGCAGAGATTAGGACATGGAGCAATGGATTCAAACGCCAGGAAAAGAGATTCTACCTAAACACCAGGAAGAACTTTCTGACGGTAAGAGTTATCCAGCAGTGGAATGTGCTGCTTTGGAGTGTGGTGGAGTCACCTTCTTTGGAAGTTTTTAAACAGAAGTTCTAGCTAGGGGCATTTTGAGTGTGTGCTCTTGCATGGCAGTGGGTTGGACTTGATGGCCATTGTGGTCTCTTCCAGCTCTATGATTCTATGATTCCATGAAATTGAAAGAATGCAAAGACCTTTCACAGCTGGTAAAGCCAGCATGATGTATTGGTTGGAGCCTTGGACTACACACCAGCTGCCAGGGTTTGATTTCACTTGGCCATGGAAACGCACCGGGTGACCTTGGGCACATCACACACTCTCAGCCCCAGAAAACTCCATGATAGGTTCATCTCAGGGTTTCCATAAGTTGGAAATCACTTGAAGGCACACATCATCATCGTCATCAACAACAACAATATTATGCTTCTTTTTTTCTTCTTCTTCTTTTATTTATTTATTTGTATCCCGCCTCTCCATATGGATCGAGGCGACGAACAACTTACAAATAGCATGTATTTCGAAACATTTCTATACATGCCCCCAACAAGCTGGGTACTCATTTTACCGACCTGCAGAAGGATGGAAGGCTGAGTCAACCTTGGAGCCGGGCAGGATCGAACTCACAACCTTGTGGCTTGCAGTACTAGCATTTAACCACTGTGGCACCAGGGCTCCTCTTCTATTCTTTTTACTATGTCCCAATGCATTTTTAACTGTTGCTATTTAGTATTTTTAACAGAACTGTTTATTTTTTTTAAAAAAAATTGTATCAAATAGGCATTTCAGTGTACTTTGTGAGCTGCCCTGGATCCCATGTAGATAGAAAGATGGGATATTTAATTAACAAACAAACAGTTTGTCTGTCAAAATGCCTTGAATCAAACTAACCCTCTGCTATGAGACGACATCATCCTCCCTGTTTTCTTTTTCCTTCTACCCTCCCCAAAGACTTTCAAGGCAAACAGAGAGCTCAGACCTTCTTTGCCTCTGTGTCTCCATAGACCTAAGCAGATTTACGCCCCACGCCTAGATCCAATATCCCTTTCTCTAAAGGACATTTTCCTTCCTTCCTTTCTTTCTTTCTTTCTTTCTTTATTTTTAAATAGCTCTTTATATGTGGGAGAACTCAACACAAAGAATAATTTTCTGCAGATTCTGTTTTGAATCAGAAAGCGGGGCCCTTAGCTAAGAAGGACTCATTTGTTTGTTAGCCTTTTTCTGAACAGTTTATCTGGGGCGAACAGAGAGTTTCTCTTCCAGTTCTTTCTTTTCTTCTTACTGCTTTTGTGACAGTATTTGAGCCTGATTCATAGTCCATGTCCCTGTAATCTGTGCCTTTTTAAAAAAAAAATTCCTCTTCTGTGCCCTGTGTTTATCTCAGTCCCCATGTTTCCTCCAAGAATTTAAGTCCTGCGGCTTCTCTTGAGCTACCAGCTGTGTTCCCATTATGTTGTCGCTCTCATCAGTCAAGATCCTATTTCAGGGTTGTGTGGCATTAATACTTACCTAGACCCGTGCAGCAAATGGCACTGCAGGGGAGGGTAAGACCATTTCCGCACTACACTGTTCTAGTGCTATTATTCCACTTTCAACATCTAGTGGAATTCTGGGGTTTGTAGTTTCCTGAGGCCAAAGAGCTCCCTGGCTGAGAATTCTAAATGCCTCTTCCTAAACTGCAAACCTCAAGATTCCATGGGATATTGAAAGTGGAATAACAGCACTATAACAGTGTAGTGCGGAAATGACCCAAGTCTTTCAGAGCTGCCATGAGAAAGACCAGTGTTTAAACTGTGAGTGGCACCAGATCGTAACACATAATGGGGTGATGCAAAGTCTATTTAAGCCTGGTCACCCCTTCATGTGTTCTCTTGGGCCTTTTCCACCGACAGACATTGTCCCATGATGGGATGTGATAGGAGCAAGACCATAACAACACTTCTGCATGATGTTAGCACAGTCCCATCCTTCTCACATCACCAACCGGCGTGATCATGGAGTAATCATGGATAGGTTTTGCCCATCAATGACTCCCAGTTGTGTGATGATTCTCCACTTACCTGCCCTGCAGAAGGCTTGGAGACCCTATAGAGGTGCTTCCTGCCCCAGTGCACTTCATATTTACCTCCTGACATTTTTTTTTTAAAAAAAGGCCTCTCCTGGGTCAAGTGATTCAATTGGTTTAGCCTAGTACAGACCAACCAACAGGATTCAGGGATATGTTTCTATAATGAAGCCAAATCCTCTTTGGATAGATGAAGATCTTATCTGAGGTAACCAGAGTTCCCACCTGTCTTTCTTGCTTTCTAATGGCACCGTGCAAATCATAATTTTTGAATTACATTATAATTAAATAAGAAAGCTGGCACAATAAAACATGTTAACTGCTTCACATTTTCTGGAAAGCAGGTTGCTTCTGGGTTTGCATATTATCCGCAATTCATAGGAAACGCTGTGTTGTCAGGGTTTTTGAACAATTTTTTTAAGGCACACACACAAACTCTGCACAGTTAAATTGCCTTCTGTTGTCTGCATGTTCCTTTTAGCTCTCATTAAGCCAGCCTAATAACCTGAAATGATTTTTTTTTTTTCCATCCTGGGACAACATAAGTTTCTATTAGACTACACACCTTGGTTTTTAAAAAAACTGTCAAATACAGAGGCTTGTAGTTCAGTTTGGATTTCTTTTTTAAAAATATAGATAAAAGAAATGTGACCCTCTGATAGCGTAAGAAGCGTGCTTTCCAAACTGGGTGGGCTAATGAATTTGTTCTGGTTTTGTCTAACCTTTAAAGGAGCTAGCAAAATTGTTGAACGTATTTTGGGGGTTGAGTTCAGCAACTTGGAAAGTTCCACTAGAGTTCAGACTTATGGCCGGAGTGGACTCTCCAGTCACTACCACTCATGCCACCATGTCTTCCTACCAGGAGAAAGTCCCTAAAAACTGGGCAGTTTTCAAAGTCTGTTCACAGTCTGCAACTTCTACCCAATATTGATACACTTGGGAGGGAGGGTTGCAAAGAAAAGAGCATTTTCTGCCTGGAAAATAATATTTCTGTGTCAAAATAGTATGTCCTGTTCAGAAAATACTGCCTCCTATGCAGAAAATACTGTTTTATGTGTGAAAAAGTGAGAGTTTTGTGCAAACGAAGTCCAGAATTGTGAAGATTCTCCTCAACACGGGATTCTTCTCATCAGGGTTTCCTACTGCTCAACAAACAAGCTTTTGACTTTTTTCCCCCAGACATTTGACAATATTCTTTTCAATCTCAGCTGTAGAGTTTTGATACGGCTAGCAATGCTGCTCAGGATATTTTCCTCACCTTTGGTGTCCATGATGGAATCATTTGGGAATGGAATCATGTGAGAAGGTAATGAGCAAACGCGCTCCTTCCTGTATAAACACCATCAGACTGTGAATGCACCAGCACTTCAAAAAAATCTGGGTTTATGAAATGGAGCACAGAAAATATCCTAAAACGAAAACAGTAGATTCTCATGCTTGGAAAACCATGGGGGAATGTGAGACCTGGGGAACTAAAAAGAACATGCAACATGGGAGTGGCTATTGTGAAACACAGGGAGACAAGTGCAGGGAAAGGAAATAACAGCATGGCCAAAGATATGGAAAGCAAAGCAAGAAGCAAGAGAAAGGGGAATCAAGTGCTGTGTCTATCAATTTCCTTGTGTTCTGAAGTTGCCAGAAGTAGAACCACACCAACAGAGGTGGCTGCTGGTGACTTCCAAGTCATTGTGATGGAGAATCTTTTCACATTTAGAGCCCAAACATCATTAGTTTCAAATTTAGTGGTTTGAGCAGTGGACTATGGCCCTGGAGACCAAGTTTTAATTCCCCTCTTGGCCATGGAAACCCAATGGATCACCTTGGGCACATCACACACCCTGATCTTCAGAAAAACCCTTGATAGATTTGCCTTAGGCTCATCATAATCAGAACAACTGCTTAAAAAGGTAAAAGTAGACATTCTCTTCTCACTAAGACTAAGATTTGGGGCATGTAGATGTTAACAGTGGAATGCGCTTCCTGGGAGTATGATGGAGTCTCCTTCTTTGGAGGTTTTTCAACAGAGGCTGGATGGTCATCTGTCGGGGATACTTTGATTCTGTAATCCTGCATGGCAGGTGGTTGGATGGTCCTTGTGGTTTCTTCCAACTCTACAATTCTATGATTCTATGAAATTTGTGCATGCAAGCATTCCATTTGACAGCTAATTAGAATCACAGAATCATAGAGTTGGAAGAGAACCCAGGAGACACCCAGTCCAACCCCATCCTATGCAGGAACACACATCAAAGCACTCCCAAGAGATGACTATCCAGCCTCTCTTTAAAAACCTTCAAATAAGGAGACTCCACCACACTCTAAGACAGCATTTTCCACTGCGGGACAGCTCTGACCATCAGCAAGTTCTTCCTGAGATTCAGGTGGAAACATCTTTCCTGTAGTTTGAATCCATTGCTCCTGTCCTAGTTTCTGGAGCAGTGGAAAACAAGCCCATTCCCTCCTCGACATGACATCCCTTCAGATATTTAAACATAGCTATCATGTCCCGTCTTAACCTTCTCTTCTGAGGACTAAACATACCCAGCTCCTTCAGATGTTCCTCATAGGGCATGTCTTCCAGACCCTTCACCGTTTTGTTCTCCCTTCTCTGGACATGCTCCAGCTTGTCAGTATCCTTCTTGAAATGAGGTGCCCAGAACTGGACACAGGATTCAAGATGACATAATTAAAAAACTTTTTTCCTAGGATTACGTCCCACCTGCCAACAGCATGACCTTGTATCTGTGTTTGTTCTCTTTGTTATCAAACTTCATTAAAACAACATTTCTTCATTCCCAACAAACTCTTTTCTCATTCAGTCCCATCATCCCCTTCCAGCCCTTCTTTGAAAGCATTACATGTAATTACATGGCAGGGGCGTTACATGACATCAAACACCAAAGCACTCCAGGCATGGCAGAGAGAGCAAAGCCAACCTGACGAGAAGGACATCTGATGCTGACCTCCTGTTTCAGCCAATCCCACTCTAGCTGCTCCCTCACCACCACTTTGCAGCTAACATTGAAAGTTTACAAAGTTAAACAGTCTGAACAAATTGGCCCTATTTCAACCCATGGATTGTGTGTGGTCTCTTTATTTTTGGATGGGTAAGCAAAATGTTTGTAAGCAAACAATTAGCAGAAACACACAAATGTAAACAAATACACACACACACACACCACCCTGCCAGTTCTTCCACTCCCCAGGAACAGAGAGAGTAAATGTATTTGCACTTTTTCTATATGCGTCATTCCACCAACCATGCTTTGCCTTGGCTGACCTGTACTGTTTCCATTTGTTGCTTCTGATTGATCTGTTAACAATCCCAGTCAACTGTGGCCAGCAGTTGGTTATGGGATGATATGCTTGAGAAGCACTGAGCAAACAGTGCTCCCTGGATGTCAGTGCTGGGTGACAATGCGAGAGAGTTCAGCCCGGGTTGTTGTCACCATTTCTCTTGGCAGATTCTGAAACTCACTGAGATGTTGCATAGCGGGTGGTGGGCGGGGGTGGGATGCATTTTTGTATGACAGGGAAACAAGACTGAATACTGTGGTCGTCTCACATTTCTGGGTATCTGATTTTCTCCCTAATATTTACACTTTAGCACAGAGGTGGGCAACTGTAGGGAGGTCAGAGGCCTGGATCAGCCCCTCTTGAACCTTAGAAGACTCCCACTGCCCTCACACTTTAAAAAAAAAAAAAAATATTTCAAATAACCTGTTCAACGCCTACAGGACATTGAAATTATATATTTTTTTCTTTCAGAAGGGAACTATAAGTCTCTTTTCAAAAGGAAATAACCAGGATATCAGTTAAAACAACTCAGCCCCACAGAAAAACATGGCACAAAATGTTTGCTTCAAGATGCTAGTGAGCATGTGAGGCAAATATTTCTTTTTTAAAAAAATTTAGGGGCTCTTGGGGGTAAAAATACTCTGAGGACAAGCTACAACTTCTCCCAGTTGTTATTGTCCAAAAGGCAGAGTTGTTAAGGCTAACTTGCAAGCCTATTATCTCTGGAGTTTCTGGTGACTTCCTGACTATGACCTTGCTATACCTAGAAGTGTTTTCTGACCTAGGCCATTTCCACACCAGACTGTTATAGTGCTATTATTCCACTTTCAACATCCTATGGAATCCTAGGGTTTACCATTTAGGGAGGGGCCTCAAGCCCCAATTCCATAGGATGTTGAAAGTGGAATAATAACACTATAACTGTCTAGTGAGGAAATGACCTTAATTTGCAATGCATGTGCTCAGCCAGTCTTTTCCTCTTGTCCAGCTCAGCACGCAGCCGTAGCAGGGCATGTTTTATATCAATGCCAATTAATATATCTAGCCAATTAAATCCTATTTCACCAATGAAATCATATCAAAGTGTGGGGGTGTACGGCCCGCTAACATCACAGCCACACTGCTAACAACATCAGAAGGGGGTTTCAGTAACAGTCTTGCTGCTTCCCACGCCATTCCACCCCTCAAACATGAAAGCAACTTCCAGGATGATCCACCAATTTCAGGGTGGATACCTGGCACTTTTACAGTTGTGAAGCTGGAAATGTCACCATGTGATACTGGGATGTATATCCCAGCCTGTTATGATGTATATTCCAGCCTGTTATTAATTTTAGCTGTTAATTCATCTTCGCTGCCACCACCCATTGAATTCTGAATACCTGGACAGTACAATAGGACTTTGTCCATTACATTTCAATCCCTAAGCTTAAGGATCTCCCTTTTCCCCCCGTCTATCTAGCGTTGGCGTGGGAAGGAGAGAAACAGGGTTCTTACAGAAAGTATTTATTCAAGGCATGCAAATGAACAAGGCAAATTAACACACATGGGAGGCTCCCCCCTCCCAGGCACGCTTAGTTACAAGTAGTTACAAAAAGAACAGATATAAAAGCACAGATACATTCTTTAGATCAGCCAGCTCCAAAATAACGGAAAAGTCCCTAACGCAACTAGATAACTATTTCGAGTACTCACAGATGGTTCTCAGGCTTAGGTGTTCTAAAAAGAAGAAGCCAGGCGAGGCGAGGCGAGGCGAGGCGAGGCGAGGCAAAGCCTCAGCCTGCTACCGGCACAGAACCCCCCTCCAGGAGGTTCCTTGGTTGTTGTCTCTTTGTTATCTCCCTTTGTTATCTCTCAGCCACATGACCTCACAAGAAGTTTTATAACTTCTCCTTGGAAGCATCTGGAAGCATCCTGAAGATGCTCAGTTCTTACCTTTTGATTGGTCAGTTCTCACCCTGTGACCTGTGATGCTGACCCACATGACCTATGATGTAATCTAATCCCAACACCTCATTAACCCTTGGTTTACCTGAAGAGGGAAGTGTCCCCCTTTAGCTAAGTCTAGATAATGGGAAGCCCCATTATCACAGGAGTGTAGAGTATTTCCCAAGAATTTCACATGCCGATGTCTCTGCTATAAATCCATGTTTATTTTGTGACAATAAGGACATTGTCCTCAAAGAATCACCTTGAGCATTGTCTGGATTGCTTATTCACGGACTACCGGTGTCCGCTTTATACACCGCATCACAAAAGAAGGACAGAGGGATAGAGCCTCCGTGTTCTGGCAAAATCTATTTTGCACCCTCTTGTTCTGCTGACAGAGGCGGAGCATGTGTACTCACACCAACGCAGGAGTTGTGATTGCACCACGCACGTTGAATGGGTCCTCTTTTTTGTCAGGCTGATTATATCTGCCTTGGCGGCTTATCATTGCAAAATTTTTATATCAAGGAAATAAATGTAAAGCAAAGCTGCAATGGTATGATCTTTTTATTGCTGAATACTCCCTGTGCTCTTCTGAGGGGAAATTATCATTTAAAGAAGAAGAAGAAGAAAAAAAATAAACATTTTGCCAGCTTCAGGAAATGAACACTTCTATGGAGTACTGTTTAGATCTGGAGAAAAAGTTCTTGAAGGAATAGAAAAGAGAAGTGCTCTGCCTCTAAATATGGGGAACAGGTAGCATAGCATACAGCTTGTAGTATCTTTATGTTCTGGGCTTCTAACCATTGATGGTGCTGTTACCCCAAAAAGTGGGTGACTCAGGGGTCCACCCATGATGCCAATGCCCCTGTAGAAAGATGGGGTATTATAACTCAAAAGAGACCTGTGAGAGGGACCTTTTCACCTTTATATACCAGTACTAATGCAGAGATACCTGTTGGAGGTTAAAAAAAAAGTTTTTATTGGAGAGGATTCACACACACACAAACAATCAGTCAGTCTCATGAACCATGCAAGGCTAGCAGAAGGAAAGGAGGGAAAGGTTGGGTACTGAGGAGATTTTGGGATGGAGAGGGTGATAGTTACCATTCCTGAAGGAAAAAAGGGTTAAGGTGAAGTGTGTCTCAGACTGGGGGTCTGCCGACAGTACAGCGAACAGGAATCTGGGGCCCTCATGCAGCGTCAAGGTGTGTCCAAAGTACTAGAAAAACGTCATGGACTGAGCCACGGTTTAAATATATTTTTTTCTGCCCTGAAGGACAATGTATTATTTGCCCTCTGACAATGCTGACAAAGGGGTCTAGAAGGTTCTGATTTTCTGTGCAGCAGGTGACAAAACAACGAGGGAAATCATGATAGCCTCTTAATGACTGGAAAGGTAAGGGAACAAAAGCACAGTTTCCATAGGAAAGAGGTAATAGAATGTCAACCTTTAGATTGCTCCTTCTAGCAGCTTCATTCACTACTTTTCCCTAGGCTTGGGTACTTTAGAGGACCATCTAAAACTCATCAGGTCACGTTCTTTGACTGATCCTTCTGAACTTATGACCTGACTATGCTGAGGTCCTTTGTGCTAGCTTCAAAGCTTCTAGCCAGAATCCTTTCCTTTCCACATAGCTTTCAGCCATAAGTGTAAAATTAATACTCGTTTCCGGCTGATTAAACAGTATTTATAGCCAATCATACTGTGTCACAGATTGGGAGTGTATGGCATGGTAATAGTGTCATCATAGAATCATACAGTTAGAAGGAACTGCTACAACCATCTAGTCTAACCCCTGCCAAGCAGGAATATAAAATTATAAGAACACACCTGAACTTAATTTAATTTGGACAGCCGTACACATTTTGTCTATCCCAGAATATTTTCTGTCAGCTCTCAGTACAATCAGAGACTTCTTATACTAGGTCCCCAGGTTGTTTTGTTTTAACCCAATAAAAAATCAGAAAAGACACGAACAAAATCTGGAACTTTTCATTCATTCTGGAGGTACCCTAAACGTCCAGCTGAAAGATGGACATCCAAGCTCCATTTAAAGACATGCAAAGATGGAAAGTCCAGCCTTGGCCAGTGCCATCTATACTATTTGCTTTACACCAAAGGTCATCGAAAATAGAAGGGCCATCTAGTCCAACCCCCTAGAGAGAGTCCCCCAGGCTCCAAGGCATTCTGTTGCACTATCAATCAGTTCTGTCAGTAAGTTTTTCACAATATTGAGATGGCATATATTTTTTCTTGTCATCTTTTTCTCAAAAGTTACTCTGATTGATTTCATAGGGGATTACTGCCTGGAAACTGGGGCTAGAGACCTATTATTGGTCCTAACTAGAGTAGACCCATTGAACCACTAGATAAGTGTTAGCTTAGCATGGTACAACTAATTCAAGGAGTTGGCTCTGGTCGGAACAGGATCTAGGCCTGGGTATACAACTTTAGAGTGACAGTGTGGTATAGTGGTTTGAGTGTTGAACTGTGACCCTGGAGACCAGATTTCAGTTCCTCACTTGGCCATGGAAACCCACTGGGTGACCTTGGGCATGTCACACACTCTCAGCCCCAGAACACCCCATGATAGGCTTGTCTTAGGGTTGCCACAAGTCAGAAACAACTTGAAGACACACAACAGCCACAATTCTGCTTTGGTCAGACCCCACTCAGAATACAGTGCCCAATCAGTCACATAGGAATGGGGAGCAGTGGGGGCACTTCACCTCAGGTGGCAATGTTTTGAGGGCATCCTGGCTTGTAGCCATGCCCCCACATGCCCTGGCCATGCCTCCAAGCACCACAGCCATGCCCCACACCCGTGGCCATGCTCCCACAAACTGCAGCCACGCTCCCACACACCATAGCCCTGTCCCCTCCCACCACCACCCCTCCACACACTCCAAGCTGTGCCACTGTGTCCAGTTCTGGGCACCACAGTTTAGGAAGGATATTGACAAGCTGGAATGCAACCAAAATGGTAGAAGGCCTGGAAACCATGAAGCCCTGTGAGGACCATCTTTTGGAGCTAGGTGTGTTAAGCCTGGCTGGTACTTTGATGGGGGACTGCCAATGAATATCAGATGTTGCAGGCTATATTTCAAAGAAAGGAAGTGGCAAAACCACTTCTGAGTATTCCTTGCCTAAGAAAAACCCTATGAAATTCATGGGAGGGGAGGTCACCAGACTCAACAGGTGATTTGAAAGCTCACACACACACACACACACACCTGAGTTTAACCATATTTTCCCCCTCAAGAGTTTTTCCATCATGAATATGAAGACAGTAGTGGATTTTGGTAAATTCTTATTCGAAAAGGCAAAATGAAAATAAATTCTCACCCATCTCTGCACTTCCCCAATGCAATTTGTAAAGGATTGCAGCAATTCACATGCTACTGTTGCTGCACTCCCTGCTCCTGCAGTGCTGAAGCTGGCTTGGAAATCATTCAGCATTTCAGAAGTGGGCTATACCTCTGAGACTGACAGGAGCGGCTGGAACTGTTGGCTCAGCACAACTGGTGATGCAGACAGAAACTTTAGAACACAGAAAAAGGAATTAGGAGAGCAGCATGTGGTCCTTTGTCTTAATTCTTTCAAAGGCTCACTTGGATCAGAATCCTGTTGAGGTCATACAGTTGTAGAAGTTCAGCCACGCATGCGGTTGCCCTTTGGGGGCTGTCGTGCAATGGATGTATCCAGTTCATTCAGTTCCTAACTGGAGGATAACTGAATCAATGGGATGTGTTGACTCACTGTTCATCCATTGATTCAGTAGATCAACTCTAGTTGACTGCAACCAACAGGATTCCAGTCATGCAGCTACACATTCTTGGATGGTGCTTAATGATTGATCTGTGCCTTCAATGCACCATTTTGATCCACTTGCAAAAATAATCATGGCACAAAGAACCTTGTCAAGAAGGAAAGCAACCCTATGGACTTGGGAGAAGAACCCATGTCGTTGTTTGGACCCCTGCGCCCCACCAATACACAGCCTCTGGCACCTTGCACAAAACATTTCATCCAAAGCCAGGTTTTGGCTTAATCTCCCCCCTCACTAGAAACTCTGAATGGGGTGCCCGGAAACAGCCACTTGAAGCACAAATCATCACTATGATCCTCATCCGCATCACTACCATTTCTTATTCTTTTTTTGGATCCTACCATGTCCCATAACTGGGACACAAGGCAGCTTACAAATTGAAGTACAATATAATTGACCAAAAGAAAAGGACAACGCTAAAAGGGAACTAAGTGACCGGCAACATTTAAAAACTATTTAAAACATACAGTTAAAACTATTTAGAAAACATCTTAAAAAGTACAGTAGAGTTAAAGCAATAAAAAGGATACAGTTCTTTCCTGGAGACAAGTATGAGTTTTTTAAAAAATCATTTGCTTGCCAAAAGAAGGACAGCAGGGAGAGGTCCACTCTAGCCTCCCCAGGGAGAGTGTTTCGGATCCTTGGGGACAGCCACTAAGAAGGCCCCAGAATTCCACAGGATACTGAAAGTGGAATGATAGCACTATAACAGTGTAGTGCAGAAATGGCCTTAGACCCCGGATAGATTCAACTCCTTGAACGGTTAGTTTCAACCTCAGACTAAAACTTGTATTAATTCATCCCATCATTTATTATAGAGCCTCCACTGCCTCTCCCCACCAACATTTTGAGATTTCAGATTGTGACATCATTGCAGCTCAGCCAGTCCCTTCCAGGCTCTTCACCATGTACACAACCTCACTTAATGCTTTATCGAGTGTGCCTGAAATACAACTGACATCAAGATTTGAAATGTGTCGGGTCTTCCATTCCCTTCCGCGATTGCCAGCTGTGCTTGGCCAGGAGCAAGCAAGGTAGAGCTCGAACTTTCAAAGCTTTTTAAAATATTCCAGCTCCCGTTTTGAGAGGATACCAAACCAGGTGGCTTAATGCCCCTGCTCCACTTTTCCAATTTTTGCACCAAGCGCAATCACTTCTAATTTCACCCATCTCTGGTTTTATGCTACGTACCCCCTCCCTGTTCCAGAAAAAAGATAGATAGTTGTGAATTTGGAAGATTGCATTGGCTGATTTGCAGCCAAAATGTTCTGTCATCATTGACGTATAGGCTTCAGCGGGCACTGGAGCATGACTGGCCATCTGTCCACAAAAGCCAGAGAGATGCTCGCTGCGAAAATGAAAACAGGAACCAAGTTTACTGCTGGAAATGTCCTGCCAGCATTTGGGGTTGTTCTCTGAAAGCTCTTTTATCTCCATGCAAATGACATATATTCACCCTGCATCGCCAAGCAAGTCTTACATAGCAATTGTAATTTTAGACCAAGGCTCCAGATTGCTAATTTTTTTTGGTCGGTATATTTAAATGTTGTTTTTGAGGCTGGGTGTGTGGCTTGTCACTAGCTTTGCAGCCATCTGTGCTATTAAAAAACAACAACAGTAACAACCAACCCATCTTTTAACTGTCTTGAGGGGCTTAATTAATGCTTGCACAAAAAATAAAAAATAAATCCAGTATTATATGTTGTTTACCACCACCATATTATCTGATTATTATTTTCTTAAAAATAAAAACCTTATCTGATAGAGCCCTTTTTTGGGGAAAAAATGAATTACTTTTTAAAATTATGTAGAAGCAACAGAGACTATGGCCATTTCCGCACTAGCCTGTTATAGCAGGATGATTCCACTTTCAACATCCTCTGGAATCCTGGGGTTTGCAGTTTCAGGAGGGGCCGGTCAGAACTGCAAACCTCAGGATTCCAGAGGATGTTGAAAGTGGAATCATCCCACTATAACAGGTTAGTGTGGAAATGGCCTATGAAGAGCATGCCTACAACACAGATTAGAGTTTTATACCAATTGTGTTTGGATTTTTTTTTCCCCTAAAAAAAGCCACATTCAAGTTTTATGTGTACCCTTAAACACTTCAACAATGCTATTTTAAAAAATGTTAAAATATAATTTTAAAACCCATTTTTTACTTTACAGCAATCTCCCCTTATCACAGTTTCAGTTTCCACAGTTTCAGTTACCTGCAGTCAGCTGTGGCCTGGACATTATGGTCACCACAATGCTAATATTCAGCCAAAGTGTAACGTAGTGCAACCATCATGCCTACATTTTACCCTGTTAAAATTCATTTTTGTCAGTTGGGCCAAAACTAACAAAATGAATTTTAACAGGGAAGTGTAGGGTCTACACTTAGAAAGGAAAGAAAGGCAGAGATGTGATACCTGGCTAGAAAACAGTACATGTGAAAGGGATCAAGGAGTCTTAGGGGACCACAAGCTGAACATGAGTCAGCAGTGTGATGGAGCAGCTAAAAAAGCCAATCCAATTCTTACTTGCATCAACAGGAGTATGGTGTCAAGATCAAGGGAAGTAATAATATCACTTTGGTTAGATCTCACCTGGGATACTGTGTTCTGTTCTGGGCACTGCAGTTCAGAAAGGATATTGACAAGCTGGAATGTGTCCAGAGGAAAATGACCAAAATGGTGAAGGGTCTGGAAGCAATGCCCTATGTGGAATGGTTAGGGAGCTGGGTATGCTTAGTCTGCAGAAGAGAAGGTTAAGAGGGGACATGATAGCCATGTTTAAATCTTTGAAGGTATGTCATGTTGACGATGGAGCAAGCTTGTTTTCTGCTGCTCCAGAAACTAGGACATGGAGCAATGGATTCAAACTACAGGAAAAAAGATTTCACCTTAAACACCAGGAAGAAATTCCTGACAATCAGAGCTGTTTGATAGTGGAATTATGCTGCCTAAGAATGTGATGGAGTCACCTTCTTTGGAGATTTTTGAACAGAGGCTGGATGGGCATTTGCTGAGGGTGCACTGAGTATTTGCTCCTGCATGGCAAGAGGTTAGACTGGATGGCTACTGTGGTCTCTTCCAACTCGATGTTTCTATGATTCTATGAATTACATGAATGTAGATTTACACTAGGCAAGCATGAGGTAGGAGCTTGGCCATTGCCTCAATCCAAATTCCAAAGAGATTAGACCCATTGAAACACTGGGAGTGACATAAATGTTGACTTAACTGATTGATTCAATGGGTCTAATAGGAAATAGGAATTCAGCAAACGCCTATGTTGGAGGCCAATTGAAGAAAGGAGATCAAAAATCCTTTTCCTTCACATCTCTTTTCTGGTAAACACCAGAAGGGAAACAAAAACATCAACCTCCTTTACATTCCATCATCCTTGTTTATTGGTTGGTTGCTTGGTTTATGGCGAACATGGCATGGAGAAATGAACTGTGCAACCCAATTCATCAAATAGCTGTACTGAATGGCAGGCGATGGTTCTTACACTCTGCCTCTCATGTGGTGAGTGTGTCTTCTCCATCTCCATGATTTCTTCCAGGAGAGTCATTCCCCAAATATCTTTTGCAGAAGGTCTCTTGTGCTTTAACTTTGATTAATAATAGACAAGGGAAGCACCTTAAGCTTCCTGTCACCATTATCCCAGGTAACAACAATCTAAACAAAAAAATTCCACAAACGCACACATCTTTGCATTGTAACGGAGCATTTGTAGTCTGAAGTTCCAAACCGGGAAAGATAAAAATTGCACAACCAATTTCTTGCAAGAGCCAATGTATACAGTGATTAGCTAGAAATATTAATGATATCAGCCCAAATCCTCGTAGTGACATATGTAGGCATAATGTCACATTACACCTGCATATGTCCTTCCATGATTGTTGCAGCTGGAGCTATAATTAATTAATTAATTAATTAGTTAACTTATATTCTGTCTTTTTTCCCCCAAAAAAACCTTGGACTTAAGGCGGCTTATAAAATTTAGAACAAACATTGGCAAACGCGCATACCAGACATAAGTCGAAATGTACCTTATGCAGTCAAACTGTCCACAGAATTAAAACCTTTGAAATGAATTGACAGAATCCCAAGAAAACAATCAGCACACTATTAACACCCATGCAGTTAATGCCTAAAAGCCTGTTGGAACATTGTTGAAGGAGAGACAGCAAGGAAGGAGTCACCCTTGCCTCCCTAGGAAGGCAGTTCCAAAGCCTGAGAGAAGCAACCAAGAAGGGTTTCTCCCATACCTGCACCAAACATGCCTGTGGAGGGTTTGGTGTAGTTCTAGGCTGCATCAACAGGAGTATAGAGTCCAGATCAAGGAAAGTAGTAATGTTTTGGTCAGACCTCACTGGGAGAACTGTGTCCAGTTTTGGGCACCACAGTTGAAGAAGGAGATTGATGAGTTGGAATAAGTCCAGAGAAAAGGCAGCCAAGAAGATCAAAGATCTGTAAACCAAGTCTGAGGGAGCTGGTTGTGTTAACTTGGAGAAGAGGAGTAAGGGGAGGCATGATAGCCATCTCTAAATATCTGGAGGCATGCCCTGTAGAAAATAGAATGAGCCTCTTTTCTTCTGCTTCAGAGACTAGAGCACAAACGTGAATCAATTCAAATGGAAAGAAAAGAGATTCCACCTAAACCTTAAAAAGAAAAAGAACTGTTCAACAGTGAAACAGGCTACATCAGAAAATGGTAGATTGTCCTTTGGATGTCTTTAAACAGAGGTTGGATGGGTGTTTTCCAGGAGTGTTTTAATTGTTTATTCCTGTATGGAATAAACTTGCTATGAAAATTTTAACTCATCCTCCTGGCCAGCTCTTTACAGCTTCGTTGTTCCCAGATTTTGCAGATTATTCTACTGGAGTCAAAAAGCAGGTGAGTTGCCTTCTCTCTTCTTTACCATTGCTGGTCCTACTGGTCCTTCTTGACTGACATAGAAGCTTCTGTCCCTCCAGGTTCTCTTAAGTGCACCAGCACGCTCGACTCTGGTGACTCCCTCCGGCTTCTTACCCAGGAATTGAAAGTAGACTGATTTGTCTACCTCAAAGGTGGGTACAATGTCATTCTCCATTTGCCGTTGGACTATTGCCTTCAAGTCATTTATAACCTATGGAGACCCTAAGGTGAACCTATCATGGAGTTTTCTGGGCCTGAGAGTATATGAAGAGTGCAAGGTCACCCAGTGGCTTTCCATGGACAAGCAGGAAAGCAAACCCTCGTCTCCAGGGTCATAGTACAATGTTCAAACCACTATACCACATCGGATCCCAGCTGTTGGACTGTATTTCCCAGCATTCCTCACTCTTGGCTTTGATGGCAAGGGTTGCTGGGAATTGCAGCTCAATAACTTCTGAGATTGTCAGGGCTTTCCCTCAACCCCACTATCATAAGTATGCTTGATGAGGACACGGGAGAAGCCTTTTCAGTAATCGCTCCCAGACCATGGAATGCACTTTCATGAGAGACGTAGCTCGTCCTTCCTCTTCTCTTTTCCTTTAGCAGGTAAATATCTTTTTATGAGAATAGGCATTTGATGACTAACTGGCTAGTCCAAAAGGTATGTACGTGTGCAATCCACTATTATTGTCCTTGTCACACTGTTTTATTTAAAAAATACTTTTTTATCATAACAAATGTTCCTTTACCTTATAGATATAAGAGTCAGTTCCCTCTTCCCTTCTCTATACCCTTCCCACGCCCACATCTTAGTTAGTAAGACTAAATATATGTCATTCTTAATAAACATAGGAATAAATCATCTTCAGTGCACTGATAAATAGCAATGGAATGGAAGTTTGTCATTGTCCTGACTGGGGTCAAATATGGAGTTCCTGACCCCACACCCACTCCCCAAGAAGCTTAGGTGGGAAGTAAAACAGCACATAAACACAGCACAACACTTTTTTCCCCCAGGATAACATCAGCTACAGTGTTTCTGAGAACGATGCAGGAGTTTGACGAACGGATTAGTTTTTTTAATTAGTACTTATTGGTATCCCACCTCTCCATATGGATAGAGGAGGCAAACAACTTACAAATAGCATGTATTTCGAAACATTTCTATACATGCCCCCAACAAGCTGGGTACTCATTTTACCGACCTACAAAAGGATGGAAGGCTGAGTCAACCTTGGAGCCCGGCAGGATCGAACTCACAACCTTGTGGCTACAGTACCAGCATTTAACCACTGCGCCACCAGGGCTCCATTTTTTGCAGTCAAAACCTGCACACACAGTCTTGTTTAGTGCACACAGAAAACCGCACCACTTTCCAGATGGGGAGGGGGTGGAAGCTCTCATACACATACATTGTTTTCCCCTATATATTTGGGGAAAGTGCAGAAAATGCAAAGTTCAATTGCACACCATATCGCTGTACAAACACCACTGCGAAGTCATTGGCATTGGTGCTACAGCCTTTGGCAGTTTGAAAGTTGCGCGAGCCAAAGGTCCTGAGGCAGAAAAAGCAACTCAGGCCATTTCCGCACAAGACTGTTATAGCGTTATGATTCCACTTTCAACATCCTATGGAATCCTGGGGTTTGCAGTTTTGGGAGGGTCCGGCTGTTGAAAGTGGAATCATAGTGCTATAACAGTCTCGTGCAGAAATGGTCTCAGTCTCACTGAAGCTGCAGCAACAAATGGTTTTATTGTGCAACACTGCTGGATTTTGCACAATATTTTTGTTATGCGACATTTTTGTGCTATAAAAACTTAAATGTTGCAGATGGAACAACGGGAACAGATGTGGACAAGAGGTTTAGAGTTTACCTTAAGTTTTTATAAAATGAGGTATTGATGCATTTAACACCAGAAAGACAACCTAAAATGTACAAAGGGTCTAAGAGTCAGCCTGGTGTAGTGGTTTGAGCATTGGAGCCCTGGTGGCACAGTGGTTAAATGCCAGTACTGCAAGCCACAAGGTTGTGAGTTCGATCCTGCAGGGCTCCAAGGTTGACTCAGCCTTCCATCCTTCCGCAGGTCGGTAAAATGAGTACCCAGCTTGTTGGGGGCATGTATAGAAATGTTTCGAAATACATGCTATTTGTAAGTTGTTCGCCGCCTCGATCCATATGGAGAGGAGGAGAAAATAAATAAATAAATAAATAAATAAATAAATAAATAAATAAATAATAAAAATAAAAATTATGGATGCCGGAGACCAAGGTTTAATTCCCAACTTGGTCGTGGGAACCCTTTGGGTGACCTTGGATGCATCGCACACTCTCAGCCCCAGAAAACCCTGTGATCGGTTCACCTTAGGTCACCGTAAGTCAGAAAAAGCTTGAAGGCACACAACAAAAACAAGAACAACAGCGACCGCAACACAAACAGTCTACTAAGACTTGCTGGAAGTGCAAACAAAAAGAAGGGATTTTTTCACATGTGGTGGACTTGGGAGAAGAAAAAAGGTGCCATTTCACTGATTTCACTGAACTTGAAGATTCAAATGAAAGCTGAGTTTGTCATGCTTGGACTGATTGATGATCAGATGGACAAGAAATATGGAAGAACTATTCAGTATATGATTAAGGCTGCCCGACTGCTTTTGGCTCAGAGTTGGAAAGATTCGGTTAGCTCATCTCAAAAATGTTGACTGATGAAATCATATAATCTGGCAGAAATGGACAAACTAACTATTTTGATCAGAGATGAACCACTGAGCAATTTTAAGAAAGATTGGAACATGATTAATGCATACTTGAGGGAGAACTTCACTTTGGGGTTTTGAAGATTAGTAGATTGTGCAATTTTGTAGAAATATACTTTATAACATTGAAGAAGGAGTTTTAGCACTTTATCTCATACCCATTAGCTAAGGGGCTGGAAGTCATATATTTATTCTTCCAGATCCCTTTAATTTAGGCCCTTTTTGCAGCGCCGGCACTCACGCGACGGAGGAGGGCGGCTCGCGCAAGAAGCCTTCTCCAGGAGGCTGGCGCTTCCCCCTCCTTCCTTCTGCAGGCGAAGGAACGAGTGGGGAAGCGGCAGCCTCCGGAGGCGGCAGCGGCTCGCGCGTCCGTCCATCCCCCCCGCGTGCTCGAGAAAGGCTCTTGTCGCGTCCGCCCCCCGCGCAAGAAAGGCGCTTGTCGCGTCCGCTCCCCCCATGCGCCCGCACGCGCGAAGCAGGACGTGTCGCGTCCGCCCCCGCGCAAGAAAGGCGCTTGTCGCGTCCGCTCCCCCCCATGCGCCCGCACGCGCGAAGCAGGACGTGTCGCGTCCGTCGCGCTAGCGCCCCGCCCCGTCCCTTCCTTCCACAGGGGCGGAGGGAAGGAAGCGCGACCCGGCCGGCTCCCCGACGCTCCGCACGAGAGGTAAGTGCGCGCGGGCGCCAGGAGCATTGCGCGAGCGCGGGTGATTTTCGCTTCGAAGTGAAAATCAAAAAACCCGCGCTCGCGCCGCTTCAGCCCCGTGAGCCCGGCGAAAGTGGGAGTGCGTCGTGCACAGCGATGCTCCCACTCCCGCGAGGCTCACGGGGCTGTCGCGCGAGAGAAGACCCGTGCAAAAAGGGCCTTAGTTTTATGTCTTTTAGATTATGTAGGATTTTTTGTGTTGCTAACTTTAGGTAATTGTTGTGTGTCTCTTTTTTTGTTTTTATCTTTTGTGTGCTCTTTTTTTATTCCCCCAAGTATTTTTAATGTGTCTAAACTCTGTGTTTGATTTTTAAAAAGTACATATTTTTAAAAAGAACACCAAAAAGTTTGATCAGATGGTTTAACTAAAGAGTTCACAATAGTAACACAAACTATAAAAGGCTTTTAATTTTTGTCAAATGTATCCTCTTTGAGTTCTCCTTTTCCTAATCTTATTACGTGTTAGCTTTTCCAACAGTACTATAAATCACACTCTATTCAGCCATTTTTGTATTGAAAAGGCTTCTAATGTTTTCCATGATTTTACTACTTCTAATCTTGCAGCACTTAGCAAAAGTGCTCTGAGATCTTTGTTTGGCAATTTTTCATTTTCATTTTAGGATATGGCGATTAACAATAACACTCCTCTAGAAGATGGTTTTATGCCACTTGAAAGTACTGAGACATTTAATAGGGTAGTGTATTGAATTATTTTAAAAACTTTTTTATCATTACGTTTCTTTTATGTAGCTTGTTTGAATCTATGTTACAAGCTGCCTTAAGTTCTATGGCAGGAGAAAGATGGTATGATTTATCTTTTTATGGCCATTTCTGCACTACACTGTTCTAGTGCTATTATTCCACTTTCAACCTCCTGTGGAATTCTGGGCTTTGTAGTTTCCTGAAGCCCAAGAGCTCCCTGGCTGAGAATTCTAAATGTCCCTCCCTAAATTGCAAAGCCTAGGATTCCATAGGAAATTGAAAGTGGAATAATAGCACTGTAACAGTCTAGTGCAGAAATGACCTATCTATCTATCTATCTATCTATCTATCTATCTATCTATCTATCTATCTGGCTGCCTGATTCCCACTACAGGTCTGCCCCTAGTACTTTGATCACCCCTCAATTGTTTAATTAGTTTGTTTCACATGTCATCTTCCTACAGCACTTACACACCCTTTCAATATAACTAGAAGATCCTGATTAAGGCTGCCATTTCTGGGAGCCTTTTCACACTGTGCAACTATAACGCTTTGATTTCAGTTTAACTACCAAGGCCATTTCCGCACTAGGGTATTATAGCGCTACGATTCCACTTTCAACATCCTATGGAATCCTGGGGTTTGCAGTTTAGGGAGGGGTCGGCCGGCCCCTCCCTAAACTGCAAACCCCAGGATTCCATAGGATGTTGAAAGTGGAATAATCGCACTATAAGAGCATAGTGCGGAAAATCACCAAGTCTTCATGTTATGGAATTCTGGGACTTACAGTTAAGGCAGGCCGTTAGAATTCTCATTCAGGGAGCTGTAGTGCCTCACCAAACTACAAATGCCAGGATTCTGTAGAATGCAGGTATCACAGTTAAAATGGTAGCATGGTACCATAATTGTGTAGTGTGGAAAAGGGCGGTAGTTGTTAAAAGCAAATAAGAATCTACACTTGTATAAAGTGATTAGAGGCAAGCCTAGACAATGCTTGCTTTTTGATTCCCCTCTGTGTTTTCATTGGTTTAGTCAACCCTTCTGCTTCCTTCTTTTTTTTAAAAAAAATGTATTGAATGTAATATAACCTTATACAATTCATTAGAACAAAATAAATATTACAACCTAACCACATTCCTTAGCATAACATATAAAACTTGCATCTCACAACCAATGTGGTTCCCCTCTCCTGTCTCTTTAGACCGAGGAATTGAGGATTCTTTGCCATTTGTCAGTTAATTTTTATCTGTTTGAGGTCCCTTTCATCACCTTCCGGCCACATGGGTGTCCATCTTGTCACCATGTTTTGAACTTTATCTTTAATAAAAAAATTCTGGACCCATCAATACAGATTGCTTGTTGAGTTAAGTTAAAATATGACATTACAAATGCATAGACACTCTTATTTTTCTAGCCTTCAAGTTAGGATGTCAGGACCCTGGCACTCCAGGACTCAAGCTCTGAGTCTGAACCAGAGGACTTCAAAGCCACGGAGCCTGCTGCACCAGCAGAGCCCACCCCAGAGGCTGCCATGGAGCCTGCTGCACAGCCCACCCCAGAGGCTGCCCTGGACACAGAGCCCTTGGCCCCAGTAGCCCCAGTAATGGAGCCAGGGGTTGCCTTAGACCCAGAGATTCAAGAGCAGGTGCCTACTTACCAGCAGCTTCGGGAGCAAAAGAGTGCTCTCAGAAGGTCAGAGCGTTTAAATAGGAAACACCAAGCAATCAAGCTCCAGCTGAGGTAGCAGCTGGGTGAGGGCCTGCTTAATAAAAGCACTCACTCAGCCTTTGGTCTTTGTTGGCTCACAACTGTCCATTTTGGGTGTGCCTGCTGGGCTATTGGGGACCCTTGCCTTGCCTCCTGAAATGCTGCTTGACCAGCTGAGGAACAAACTCTGTGGTACGTGGACTTTGTTTGCTGTTTTGCCTGGCTGTGATGTAACAGCCAGGGAATATCTTTGCTGCAAAAGTCCCTTTAGTTTACTGCTGCCTTATCTACCCACTGCTGAAGTAAAGCCCTTTGATTTATTGCCTGCCTGCCTGATCTGGGGAAAGACCTATTAGCTGGCTCTTGGCTGCCTGCCACGCCTTGGCGTTGACATAGGACATCATTCCGAAGACTGGTATGAGAACTACGTAGATCAAGATTACCTCTGTTTCAATTAAGAAAAAAAGTGAATGGAAACCAATGCATAATAAAAGGGTCAATATGCAGTTCATTTCTTGAGTTACAAACCTGTTGTGCCAGCTTTCCAGTGAGAACAAGAAACCACAACTTCTCATGCCAAGGGTTCAAAGATAAGTGGTGTAGGCCTTTCCATTTTAAGCCATCACCATACAAATTAATAATAACTTTTACTTCCTCCTTACCAACTGAGGTTACTGCCTTCTTCTTCAAGGAATTAGTCTCTTTGTCCCCTAAGTCTGAGAAGGGAGCATCCATGGAGCTTCAGCCCCAGTAATGGCTGCCAGCTTACTCCACATGTGAAAGCCAGCTTTTTAGAGGCTCTTATAACCAAGTATAGGTCAATCTCCTTCATACTTTCCCAGTTTGACAATCTTGATTAATCGTCTGTCACCCCAGTTTTTCAGCTGCTTTTGAGATGTCCCAATTTCTTTCTCCTTCTGTCACTTTCCCCCTTTGTTCTCACCTTGATGCAAACTGCAAGTTTATGCAAAAGTAACATGCACGCAACTCAGCAGGTGAAGAGAAGAAGACAGTAGGCTCAGGCAAAAGCAAACTGCTGTAGCTTCTCTTACCTTATTTATTTTTCCTCATTAATAACTATTACCATCTTGGCCATGCATGTCCTGGTTTTCATCTGTCAATTGTTTGAGAGCTTGCTACTTTCCTAGCCCAAGAAGGATTTCCTAAGACATCGGATTTACGTTTTCTTTTTTTATCTTATATGATCTTCTTCTTGTTTTTGCCACAAGCTCACTCTACACTTGCACTCTGCTTAAAAAAAATAGCAAATATTTTTCCACTGATTACATTCCTTCCTCTACACAGTTTCTGTTGTAGGAGTGCAGAATGACTGGGTAGGTCTCAGGAGGTGCATGGAAGTCACCTTATTCTTTAGGGACCTCTGGGCCAACATTTATCAAAACAAAGGAAGAAAAAAAAATTCTCAAGTTGCTCTCCAGAGGAAAACAAATCCTTTCTCAACTTGGTGTGGTGTTAAAAGGTTGGGTTAAGGTGAGAGTCCAGTCCATTGTCATACTGGCTGCCCATTCAGAGCACAGCCTACTCTGTCACCGCCAATAGCCATTTTTATCAAGATAAATCTTGTGTTCCTCCAAAGGATATTAATAAATTACCCCATAATGAAAAATGTGAGGAGAACCGTACCCCCGCATCAAGACCCCATGATTACTTTGATAGATGCACTGGCAAGTTTTTCCTGACAAGGCAGAAATGAAAAACACAACACGCAGACCTTTAAGGGTGACCTCCGAGGAAAACACAAGTTACTGAGTGATAGAGAAACGGAACGGGAAAACAGAAGCTCTCAAGCGCTCGGTGTCAACAGCCAGACAGATGGGCTCAGCGGATCAACTGATCATTGAGTTGACTGTCAAAAGCAGAAACGAGGGAAACAGACAGTGCTGGTTGGGCCAGGATAGCAAACGTGAGCTGTTCTTGAAGTATGGAAATGCTTGTAAAAATGCTCAGGTCCCATTAATTTCATGAGCAAATGTGCCTCATTATGATGTGTGAAGTGTCCGCAAAACAAGAGTTTTGATGTATTGTGGGTTTTCTCCAGTGCCATTAATCACTGCGTGCACCACGGAGACCTGTGCCAGAGAAGACTGAGGGTCAAATTAGATATTAAGGGGACTATGTGTTCCTTGCTATTAACCCCCCTTTCCTTCCAAGTTTAGAATGAAGCCACATCCTTGGAGGGAAGTGCTGGAAACGAATTACATCTGGGAGATCAAGGATCGCATTACAGGGAATAGGTATTCCCAAGAATTAAATTGTTCTTTCTCTCACAGTGACTATCTAGTGTCTCTTGGTCTGAAAGCCAAGGGACTTTTTGTCCAGATCAGTTTGAAGAATGGTCTTTGTGGTGTTTTAAAGCTTTCCTCTGGTAGGAAGTGAGTTTTAAAAGCCCTCCCTCAAATGACTGTCTTGTTCATAGAATCCTAGAGTTGGAAAAGACTCCAGGGGCCATCCAGTCCAACTCCCTGCCATACAGGAACCTACATCAAAGCATTCCCAACAGATGGCCATCCAGCCTCTGCTTAAAAACCTCCAAAGAAGGAGACTTCACCACACTCCCAGGCAGTGTATTCCACTGCCAGACAGCTCTGATCATCAGGAAGTTCTTCCTGAGGTTCTAGTGGAATCTCTTTTTCCATTAAATCCATTGCTTCTTGTCCTAGTTTCTGGAGCACCAGAACACAAGCCTATTCTCTCGTTGATATGACATCCTTTAAAATATTTAAACATGGCTACCATGTCCCCTCTTAACCTTCTCTTCTAAGACTAAGCATCCCCAGCTCCCTAAGCTGCTCCTCATAGGGTTTATGGCTTCCAGACCCTTCACCATTTTGGTCGCCGTCCCTGGACATGCTCCAGCTTGTCAATATCCTTCTTGAAATGAGGTGCCCAGAACTGGACACAGTATTCCAGGTGAGGTCTAACCAAAGCAGAATAGAGTGGTACCTTTACCTCTCTTGATCTAGACTCCATATTCCTATTGATGCAACCAAGAATCATGTTGGCTTTCTTGGCTGCCTCACCACACTGCTGACTCTCATGTTCAGCTTTGTAGAATTAAGGAACTGTTTGCTTCTATGAATACAGTCAGCGCAGAAGGTGTCATGTTCACTGTTTCATAGAGACAGTTCTTTGGTAGAAGAAGAGATTAAACTTACTTCTTATCCCTCAGGAGTAATGAACAAAGCCGTCCTCATGAAATAGGCTGCTGGCAAAGTCCTTTGAGATAGGACTTTGCTTCTCTTCCAGAAGGAGGTCTCCTCTGCTGCACAGTCTGGCAATAACAGAGCTTTCTTGTCCAAGTTGGCAGCAAATGGAAGGCAGTCAAGCTGGTGTTCCAAGCCAAAACTTAGAGCTACGCTGTGAGCATATGTACAAAACTGCATTCTCACATGTCACCGTTGAAGGGGGCGATGTTATAAACACACGTGCAAAGACGCAGAAACAACAAAGAAACTGTTGGCGCCTTAAGGACTAGCACACGTATTGTGGAATAAGCTTTTGGAGTTGACCAGTCCCTTTGCTGCATTTACTGCAACAGACAGACATGGCTACTCCTCTGGAAACAGTTCCAAGGAAACCGAGAATGCCAGACGGGGGAAGGAAACCAAAGTCTACTTCACTTCGCTAATGAGCAACCGAATTCCAGAAAGAAAGAGCGTGAACTGTACTGCCACAGTGCCTTTGTTGGAAGGTTAGCGTTGGAAAGTGTTTAAAAATTTTCCTTTCGGGAAACCAGGGGAAGAGCGATATTTCTGCTCACAACTGCATAATTACGTTGTACTCTAATATCCCTTGACTTCAGAATGACGGCTAAAGGAGATTAAAGCTGTTTACAGCCAATGGGAAGTGGTACAGTAGCTGCTGGCAATCTTTCTCGCTCGCTTAGGAACCAAAAGTCTGGTCATAAATCTATATTCTTCTTCAAGGAGGAAGTTTGTGATTAAAGGATTCTTCCTGCAGCTGTGACTCTATGATAAGAGTGTTATGTTCAAACCGCCCTAAGCTACAAAAAAGGAATGTGTGTGTGTGTGTGTGTGTGCATGTGTACACAAACACACACACACACACACACACACACCATTCTAATGTGGGGATGGGCATATGTATAACTAGATCAGTCAACAAGTGATTGGGTGTTTAACAGGTATAACAAAATATATGGAATATTGTCCAAGCTGAAAATCAACCATGAACAATAAAATGAACCAGACGTGTTCTTTGGAACCCAATAAGGATTTCTTGAATTTATTAATAAACATGAAGCACAAAGAAAACCACTGAAATCCCATGGAAAGTTCTGAAATGACAGACAATCACAAAAGCATCATTGTTTTCCAATGTACCTCTATGAATGAGGATGGATGGATGGATGGATGGATGGATGATGGATAGATGGATAGATGGATAGATGGATAGATGGATAGATGGATAGATAGATAGACAGACAGACAGACAGACAGACAGACAGACAGAAAAATCACCTTATGGCAGGTCTTTCCTAATGGTGTGCTGTGACACATTTGTGTCACCTAAAGTATGTAGGTGTGTCACCTACAATCTTGGAAATGTACGTTATTAATTATAAATCATATATTTTTAAAAATATATGAAAGGTTTTCATGAGATGTGTTATGTCCCCATACATTTCGTTATTACAATTTATTTATATGTCTTTATAAGGGGTTAGTTTAACCTCTGGTTTGCTAGTAAAACTGAATTACTGTGTCGCGAAACAATGTGTGTCTAAAAAAGTGCGTCACCAACGTGAAAGGTTTGGCAAGATCTGCCCTATGGCCATGGTTGATTGTGTTCATTTTTAAATGTATTAATTCCTCTCTTTTAATATTTAGTTTTTCAACATTACATTTTAAATTTAATATTTTAATTTCCTTTGAGGTTATGAGAGTTATAAAATTCAATGCAAATTTGTTTTAAGAAACGGACAACTTTTCAAACAAACAACTTGAAATTAAGATGGAATCTTCAACCACAAGTATACAAGCACACTCAGTTGATATTCACTGAGCATTTTAAAGAAGTAGGAGCAGGAGACCAGTTGTTCACACTTCCAATAGTGCTGCCTCTACTTTCCTTACCTTTTGATACACTATGACCCTTTTCGCACACAGTTTTTTTTGTGCGAGGGCCCCTTGAGCATTGCGTAAATGGGAGTGTTGGTCCATATGACGCACTCCCACTCATGCGATGCTCAGGAGCCTAAAGCGGGATGCTCACGCATTTTCTTATTTTCTGCTCTAAGCCGAAAATACTGCACGGTTGTGCAATGCTCACGGGGCCCTCATGCACTTACCTGCGTGCGGTGCACCGAACAAGCCGGCGCGGTCGTGCTTCCTTCCCCCAGCACAGCCTACAGCTCCCAGGCTGTGCTGCGAAAGGAAGGGGTGGGGTGCTAGCGCAACGGTCACGCAACCGGCAAGCCGATGTGGGAGGCAGAAGGGCTGCCGTGAGCAGCTCGTGCAAATGGCTGCTTGTGTGAGCACCTCTCCCCACTGCCTCGAAAAAGGTAAGGTGTGAAAAGGGCCTACGTTAGCATCATGTCCCAGTAAATCCTGTGTTTCAGGCCACTTCCACACTGCACTGTTACAGTGCTATTATTCCACTTTCAACATTCTATGGAATACTGGGGTTTGCAGTTTAGGGAGAGGGCTTTGAGTACCTTTGCCACTCAGTCCTCCACAAAAAATTTTTTAAAAAATATCACACAGATCTCCAAGGGTATGGGGGCATTTAGGGCCATTCTGGGCCCTGGAGAGTTTACTTCTTGTTTACTCCTTCTTCTTTTTATAAAAGTCCTCCCTGGAGCCTAAATTGGCCCGGGGTGGTTTGAAAGATTATTGAAATACCCCTACACCTTCAGAGGCATTTGGAGGCAAAAATGAACCATAGGATCTTGGGGTCACAAGAGGGGGTCTGGGACCACATGTAACCCCCCTCTGCTCTTGGAGCTCATGTTTGGTATTTGTCCACCAGCTCCAGAGATCATAGAGTTCTTGGAAGAAACTGTACAGTCCAATGATGGAACTTGGTTTTGAGACCGACAAAAATTAAATGTTAACCTTTTCCCTCCTGCTGTAAGAAAGTCTTTGAAAACCAGAAAAATTGGTACATTATCCTTGAAATTTTGTGCCTGCTTGATTTCTATGCAGAAAATAATATTTCTAAGAAGAAATAATGTTCTGTGTGGGAGGAATGCTGTTTCCTGTGCTGAAAATGTTGTTTTCTATGCAAATCTAACACTTGAAAATTTTGTGAAGAATAAATTTGTAATTACTGTAAGGGCAATGCTGTGTCCTGACAAAACCACCCTGGGTGAATTTTGTGCAAAATAAGTCCGTAATTGCAAAGATTCTAATCAGTCCAAAATCCTTCTTGTTTCTCAACAGTTGAAAAAATGTTTTACAACTTTTTTGAGTATTTTTTCCTTTTTTCTTCCATCTCTAAAATCTAGTAGATTTGAGGCTTGCTGTTCCTGCTGCTGCTACCCTTCATGGTGCTACATAATTCTGCATGCAGAAATTTATATTGCTGACCTGGGATCTCACTCGTTGTCTTTAACGTGTGTGCGTGTGTGTAAAATCCTGTTAGGTATTTGCATCTTCATAAACCAACTTAAAAGCATGTAAACTTGTGTCATTGCCTGATGTTTGTAGTCCCAGGATGGGAGCAAAGACATAGCTATGCCTTTGAGATTGTGCAATGGAAGTCACCATAGCACCACCATTGCACAATGAGTTTCACTGCAGAATGGGAATCATTGCCTTCTGAGTCCCATTGTAGACCCATGTGTCTCATGTGGTGTTCCACTGGGGCCTCCATTGCACCGTGGAACACCATGCAGGATACCCTGATACACATCATTGACATTCACTAGAAGGGTGGCATATCATCTCAGAGATGTAGCTACCTCATCATAAAGTTATGAAAGCCTCCAATGCAAGATGTCTCTTCTATCTATCCATCCATGTACAGGGAAGTATTTAAGTCTTTTACTCCAAGTCTCAAGTCTAGTCTCAAGTCTTTACTTTCAAGTCTCCAATCAAGTCCCAAGTCAAGTCTCAAGTCTGGGAGCCAACTTTATACCCTAAACTATATTCCAGAATTTCTGGACAGAGTCAAATAAGTTCAGTTTTAACAATTTAAGCAGAGTTGGCCCTCCACATTTGTGATTTTTGCAATCTGCAGACTCTTGCTTACTTCTTTCTCCCCCTTTCTGGAGCTGGAGACTTTTGTGCCAATGGGCATAAAAGAGTCTGCAGCTTTGAAAGTGGGGAATACGATCCTTCTTTACTTCCCATTCCTGAAACTTCAAAAGCTTTAGAAGGAAGGATCCTTCTTCCTCAAGCCTGTTGCCTAACACATTTGCTGTTCTCCTTTGAGATATGCACCCTGCGCTCTGGAAGAAAGTCCTGACCGCTGTTTAGGAGAAAAGTTTTAGAAGGCTCCTCCGACATAGAGTGGGGACAAACTGCTAGGCAGACCTCAAGCCTGCCCCAAGCCCATTGCCTAATCCACTTGCTGTTCCCCTCTGAGAAATGCACCCACACTTTGGGCTGAGATGACTTGTCATGTGATCAGTAAGCAAAAAGAGATGAAAGTGCTGTTCTGGATGAATGTTATGTTACTGAACCAAGGGCAGCGAGTCAGTCACTAAAAATATACAAGTGTTGAGTCGAGCCAAGTCAATGCCTCATTTATTACCGAGTTGAGTCACTGAAGTGACTTGAGTCTGACTTCAGTCCGAGTCAATTGACTCCAATCTACATCACTGTCCATCTCTCTATCATCTTGGCCATATATCTATCGCAACCTATTGCAATGAAAGAAATGCTAACCCAGTGAGTCCTAATTGGAATGATTCAAGCATTTTTGTGCAGGGGTTGATCATTCCTTGTGGCATAAAATTATTATTCTAGTAGCAAGCTAATTAAGCAATAAACCAAAAGTGTTTCTGGGGTAATGCAGAGCATGATGCTATCAAGAGAGAGTAGGCCCACACCATGAGCCTTCAGCAATTGTTGTCTTCTCTGTCTAAGGCATGCCCCCAATTTTGTTTTATTTTGCCAATAAAAAAAGGAGTATATAAGACGATTTCCTTTCATTGCATTCTATAATTTCTTCATTTTTTAAATTAGGATATATTTACATCAGATTATTGGGGCAAGGAGTTTATAACACTGCACATTTAAATCTGTGCTCTGCGGAGAATGGAAAAGAGGGTTAATCAAAGAGTTTTATCACTCCCTTTTTTTAATGATCTTCATTACGTCTGAAGGAGATGTAAATTTTAATTTCACCTTATTAGCTCCAATCTTCCCCCCAACTTTAGATTTGCTAATCAGCTGTCATTTTTAATAGGAGCAGATGCTACCAATTTAGAAACCCAAATGCCCCTGGATTTGGAAGCTTTATTGAATTCACAGATATATTATTTAATATAAATTAGTCACTGTTCTTAATGGCATTTAACACCAGTGCCCGTGTGCAGGTAAAACAGGTGAACAATGGCCCTTTCCATAGGACGCTGAATCCCCCAGCATGGGGATGTAAGAGGAGCAAGACCACGATGATGCTTCTGCAAGACGTCATCATGGTCCCGTCCTTCTCACATCACCAGCCAGCACAATAGTGGAGTAAATCAATGATGGATTTTCCAAGTCTATAACTCCAATCATGCAACCATACCCTTATCTGTTTGAGTGAGGTTCCCCGATCGTACCAGCTCTTGTGGTCAATTCAGGAACGTAATGCCTGGACACATGCATTCACCCAACACTGATCAATGAGAAAAAAGACCCCAGAAAAAGGTGACCAAGCAGACACTACAGAGCAGAGAAAGGGCAGGAAGAAGGTGTCTTAATGAGGAAGGACAACTTAATGCAGAATTTACACCTTAATGAAGAAAGTGCAGTGGCAGTAATGCTGCCACTCTTCTGCTTTTCTACACTCTGAACAAATCTTTATTTTTTTGCTATTTGCAAATTCATTATTTTGCACTTCTGTATAATTTTGGTTCGCCTTCCTTTTTAATTTTTCTTTGAGTGGGGCCAATTGACACAGAAAATTGTATGCATTCATACCCACTTCCTCCACTATACAATGTGTGCAGTTTCCTTAAATATGCACGCAGGACTGGAGAAGCAACCTGCAAACTTTGACAAAGAGCGAATAGCAAAGGTCAATTGCATTCCCATTGGAGTGTTGGTTTGGGGAGCATGAACTAGGTCAGTTGCATTAAAATATGAATGACTTGATGTTCCCTCCCTCTCTTGATTTGGGAATTGGCAGCTGTTGAATGATAAGATCATATAATCATGGAGCTGCAAGGGATGCAGGGACCATCTACTCCAACCCCCTACTATGCAAACTGCAGAACTAAAGCACTCCCAAAAGAAGATAAGCCAACTTCTGTTTAAAGGCTTCAAGGAAAGTCCATCACTCTGTGATGCCATGCATTCCATTGCTGAACAAATCTTATTTCCTAATGTTTAGATGGAATCTGTTTTCTTGCACTCCTGTACAACCCTCTGCCCCTAAAGCAAGAGAATTGAACCCTCTCCTATTGCCTCTAACCTATTCCACTGCTCTTACAGTCCAGAAGTTCTTCCTAAAGTTTAGGCAAAGTCTCTTTTCTTGTACTGTACAGAATGACCAGAAAGAGTGATCAGATAGAAACCTAAAGATGTCAGAGCGTTTGGATACTGTGATATATCGCCTATAAATATAATTTGGTGAAATGGCTGTCTTCACAATACTAACGTTTGACTAACCAACCTGGACTTCACTTTTTATTTTTGGCTGATTTAATGTGCCCTAGCCCATTGAATGTGGACCAACAAAATACTATTCATGCCTCAAATGTGAAAGCTGTTCCGATTTTTTCACTAAAACTCAATCTAGGGATTTTGGCAGATCACAGGCTGAACATGAGTCAGCAGTATGATGCAGCAGCCAAGAAAGCCAACGCGATTCTTGGTTGCATCAATAAGAGTATGGTGTCTAGATCAAGGGAGATAACGGTATCATTCTATTCTGCTTTGGTTAGATCTCACCTGGAATCCTGTGTCCAGTTCTGGGCACCTCATTTCAAGAAGGATATTGACAAGCTGGAACACATCCAGAGGAGGGCGACCAAAATGGTGAAGCCCTATGAGGAGCGGCTGAGGAAACTGGGGATGTTTAGTCTGCAGAAGGGAAAGTGAAGAGGGGACATGATAGCCATGTTTAAATATTTGAAGGGAAGTCATGTTGAGGAGGAAGCGGGCTTGTTTTCTGCTGCTCCAGAGACTAGGACAAGGAGCAATGGATTCAAGCTTCAGGAAAGAAGATTCCACCTGAAGAATTTCCTGATGTCTGGCAGTGGAACATGCTGCCTCGGTGGAGTGTGGTGGAGTCTCCTCCTTCTTTGGAGGTTTTTAAGCAGAGGCTGGATGGCCATGTGTTGGAAGTGCTTTGATGTAGGTTCCTGCATAGCAGGAGGTTGGACTGGATGGCCTCTGTGGTCCCTTCCAACTCTATGATTCTATGATTCTCTATCTTTGTTCCATTGAGGAATCCCTTTTAATTGAAACTCAGAACAAGAGATGAAAAAATCTTTTTTAAAAAAAAAATCCAAAAATCGGTTTCTTGAGTCTCAGGAAACCCTGATAAGGATAATCCTAGTCTGATAACAATTTTCACAGTTTGAGTATTAATCTGTGCAAATCTCACTTTTTTCTTCTTCTTTGCAGCTAGTACTGTTTCCTGCACTGAAAATCCTAGTTTTTCTGGAAATAAACTGCGTGCAAATCTTGAGCAGAATAAATTTCAAACTACAGCCTTTTCTGCACAGAAAACAGGAGGGGGTTCACAGAAATATTATTTTCTGTGCACAAAAACACATGCAAATTTTGTTCCATTTGCAAAGATAGAATTGTTTAAAGGTTTCCTCTCAGCAGGATGAACATTACAAAAATTACTCTTTGTTTTCTTCAAGAACGAAATCCACAAAGAATTACATCACTTCTCAAAACCTGAAACTTTTGTTCATATTAAATCTTGGGTGTGTGTAGATTTGCTTCTAATGCTTAACACTCCCTTGATCTCCAAATGACTTCCGTTACATCGGATAAAGATATTCTCCTGACTTAGATTATGCCTTCCTACATGGTACAATAAAGTCTCCATTAAAATATTAACAAGATAATGAAAATATTACTGTTCAATTTAAGTGGCTAAATTACCACCAAAGACTTGTTTCTAAATGTCAAACTTCCATTTGTCTGATCCTGCAAAAGGAAGGCAACTGTTCTGCGTTGCTAAACCAATTACGCTACAAGATCTCTTTTTCTACTCTCTCCAAGGGCAAAAGTCTTACAGATATACAGCTAAAAGCAGTAGAGTTACTTGGTAATTGGACAATGTGTTCAACGATTCTCTTACGCAAGCCCCACTGAATTGAAGTGGAGCTGCTGGAATGCAGATTTAGGCAATGGGTCAGTCTAGAAACAATGCAATGCAACTGCAATGAAATTTTAAAAAGCTCATGTTAACATTTAGGAACTGCAATGCTGGACCATTTCTGCACCACACTGTTATAGTGCTATTATTCCACTTTCAACATTTTATGGAATTCTGGGGTTTAGGGAGGAGTCTTAAGAATTATTATTATTATTATCATTATTATTTGTATCCCGCCTCTCCACACGGATCGAGGCAGCGAACAACATGAAATACATTATACATTAAAAATAGCATGTATTTCTATACCGCTTATCAGCTAAGTGCTCTCTAAGCGGTTTACAATGTGTTTTAGCTAATTGCCCCCAACAAGCTGGGTACTCATTTTACCGACCTGCAGAAGGATGGAAGGCTGAGTCAACCTGGAACCTGGCAGGATCGAACTCACAACCTTGTGGCTGCAGTACCGGCAGTAACCACTGCACCACCAGGGCTCCATTAAACAGCAAACCCCAGATTTTCACAGGGTGTTGAAAGTGGAATAATAGCACCATAACAGTGTAGTGTGGAAAGGCCATTTCTTTCCTGGATGTGCTGGAAGGAGGTATTCAATAGCTCCTTGCGCAACATCTCCTTTCAAGAATAGCTTCCAGGTTTGATTCCCTGCTCAGCCATGAAACCCACTGGGAATCATGGGCTCATCACACACTCTCAGCCCCAGAAAATCCCATAATAGGTTTGCCTTAGGTTGCCATAAGTCGGAGAGGACAAAGAAAGCACATAACAACAAGCAACAATCTACATTTCACTTTTTAGTGGACTAACAGTCATCACAAGACTACTAAAAGACTCCAATAAAAATAATTAAGAAATGGAAGGCTTCAGAAAAATATATTAATAAAATCCTCCTGTTTCTTCATTGCCATGTTCTGATAACATTATCCAGAATGGTAGAATTTAAAAAAAAAAAAGTGAGAGATCTTCACATTCTCCAGAACTTTTGATCAAGTTTAGATGGCTCAAAAAATGAGAGAATGGGAAGCAAACAAAAACTCAAAAAGAAAAAAATCTGCCCTGATGCAGATGCCATTCTCCTTTCAGGCAACCTGACCTACAAAATGGAGATCACAGATTCAGTGGAGAAAAGAATTATTAAGGTGTCAGTTTACACAGTTAATGGTTGCTCTCTTTCTCCATAGACAAAAAGACTGGGTAGTGCCAAGAGAATGGACCATAACTGGCATATTCATTCATCCCTACCCAGGCCATTTCTGCACTAGAGTGTTATAGCGCTATTATTCCGCTTGCAACATCCTATGGAATCCTGGGGTTTGCAGTTTCAGGAGGGGCTGTCCGGCCCCTCCTGAAACTGCAAACCTCAGGATTCCATAGGATGTTGCAAGCAGAATAATAGCATTATAACACTCTAGTGCGGAAATGGCCCCAGTCAAGAGCGGTAGGGACTGATAGAACTGTTGGTTTCTGAGCTTCACATTTTGCCAGTCAAAGGAGGCCCCCTGGATCTTGAAGGGAAAGAAATGGAGGTCCCCCAGGATGGCTTAACTGGGAAGAAATGGGCAAACACATGGATCAGGCTGCAGGAGGGGCAAAAATCCTGCACCCTTTAAAAGTCGGGTCCGAATTACTCTGTTTAGGAAGGCTTTAAAACTTCTTTTCCAACAGTTTCTCATTTCAATTTCACCTACGTGTGTTTGAGCATGTATCTCCCCCAGGCTTCTCATGTGCCTTTGCTGAGCTTGCTTAGGTAAGACATAGCAGTAAAGAGCATTGTATAGTGTTTGTTTTATGTTATTATTTGTACAATGCAAATTGTGTGTAATTTTTTGATGTAATTTTTTTCTTTCTCTTTTGTTCTGTTTTTGGCGTGTTAATGTTGTCCTTTTTGGTCTTTGATTTTGTCTGTTTTAATAAAAATAATTAAAAATCAGACTGGGGAAAGCTGCCATACTCGTCTGTGAGGAGAAAGGGGAAAAAATGCCTTGCCACACTGTCCATCATTCCCCTCTCTTACTCCTTTTCTTGAATATTCTTCCTATCCCAATCATGGGTGCCCTATGGCCCTTTTCATATGCAGTTTCTGTTGCGCGAGGGCCCCTTGAGCATCATGTAAATGGAAGGGTCGGTCCGTACGACACACTCCCATTCACGCCACACTCACGAGCCTAAAGCGAGCCACACGCGCATTTTTTTATTTTCAATTGGGAGCCGAAAGTACTGTGCGATCGCGCAATGCTCCTGGGGCCCTCGCACACTTACCTGCATGCGGTGCGTCAAACGGGCCGGGCCAGTTGCGCTTCCTCCCCCAGCACAGCCTACAACTCCCAGGCTGCACTGCGAAAGGAAGGGGCGGGGAGTTCGCGCGATGGGCGCACAACCGGAAACCCAGCTGCAGTAGAACGGAGGAGCAATGCGAGTGCCTCACGCAAGAGGCTGCTTGCACGAACGGCACCCCCCACCTCCGTGAGCAGGTAACGTGCGGAAAGGGCCTCTGTTAGGTAGCGGGTACAGCATCAACTTTGAAGCATTTCCTTTTATGCTGGGACTGAAGCCAAACAGGAAACGCTGCTTCTGCAGACAGCTGAGCCACCAGCTGCCCCTGACCTGTGGGTTCAGGTCATCCCAAATCCAAAGCTTAGAAAGATGCCCCTTGTTGGTGGCTCTGCTGGCCAGCTTTCTTCTGAAAGGATTTCTCCCAAGGAGAAGCCATAAGTCAAACCTGAAACACTAGACCAACTTTTCATCTCCCTTCCAGATTAAAAGGTTTGAAAGCTGACTCAGTAGGAATGCAGGCATTCTGCTAGCTTCCTGTGGCACATACAGGGCTCATTAATTTAATTACAACTGTTTTATCTCCCCCCCTTCATTCTTTCTTCCTTTCTTCCCTAAGAGCTGAGTTCATACCAAATGCAAAGCAATGCCAGCAGTAAACTGTTGTTCCATTATTAATGGGATTTGTAATTGTTAGTGTGAAATTCTTTTTCTTCTACCTCCAGCATGTGAGGAGGTGGCTCACGTTGCATGCAGAATGAGAAGGCGCCAGGAAATGCTTCCAAGGAATCAAAGAAAAGACCAGACCAACAGCCAGGCATACCTGGAGAAAAGAAATCACCTGGAGAGGCATGTCCCAATCTTCCATTCTCTTCTTTGAAACATAAATTGCTGACAAATTGATATATATACCCCTAAGTTGTAGTTCCTCCAAATGCTATTGGCTTGTAACTGCTTTCATGCCACACTGTTAGCTCTGCTTCTTTTATATCGGACTATACGCTGACCATGCTTGCCCTGCATGTTGGCCAGAAACTTACGCATGATTAATTTCCCCAAGGAAGCTGTTGGACATTTTTGTTCGGTGTGGAATGGCTGGTATTCAGTTCAGCATTACAGACTGCAGTTGCACCTTTGGTGCCATTGGGCATACGCATGGCATAGGGATGTATATGGCACACGAATGCAAATGAACAATTCAATGTATGTTTGCTGGCATATCCAGTGAATTGATCCAGTTGCACAACTGCTGAGTAGCACAACCAATGTGGAAATTTATGCTGCATGTCCCCAGTGAAGGAAAAAACAAATAACAAAACAGGCAGAGCGTGTACACTGAATATGGTGTAGCAGTTTGAGTTCTGGGCAAGGTCTTGTTGTCCTAAGAGGTGGGGGATGTTGGAGTCCAGCCCCAATGCCAGCATCTCCTTGGAATTTGGGGTATTATAGCTCAAAGGAGGCCTGCAAGAGGAAGATAATGGTAAAGTCTTTTTACCTAAATGTACCAGTACTAAGTGTAGAGAGGACTCCTGTTAATGTTAACAAGGTGTTTTATTTGGATTGACATACACACAAGAAATCAGATGCTCTTAAGAACCATACAGGGCTATTGGAAAGTGAGGCAAGAAAGGTTGGGTGGAGAGAGATTTGGTGGAAAGGGTGGCAATTACCAGTACTGAAGAGAGAGTCAGAGTTGAGTGGCTCAGAGTGCATCTGAGAGTAGTACAGAGGAATGAAATTCTGGGGTACCACATGCATTCTAATACACCCAAAGTACTGCAAAAGACTGGGCTCAAAGCTAGGTTTACATACCCTATTTCATACCCTAAGTGGGGTACATAGACAAACCGGTAATGACTTTTTCATAGGATTGACAAAGGAGGCTGGAATGGCTGATTGCCTTAACTCTAGGCAACAAAGCGTTGATGGGAGACATGATATTTTCCTAATGTCTGGGCAGGAAAGGGAACAAAGGGGGAAGTTCAGCAGGAAGGAGGCTAAAGGACATTGGTCATTGTTTGTTGGTCTAGGAGTTTTGGTGGCTATTGTCTTCTAGGATTTGGATCATTAAAAAATCACTAATCCTCGATGAACTTATGATGAGGCCACACCTTGGTTTCCCTCTGACTTAATTTTGCATGTGCCCAGCCAATCATCTTTGCCAGATCGTCTTTCTAAGCCAGAAATGTATGACTTATATTTAGTGACAGCTAAATAATATCCACTGCCAATCACATCATGGAACAAGGGTTTACAACGTGGTAACACATCCTACACAATTGTAACACTTCAATTTGAATTTAACAGCCATGGTGGCATGCTATGAAATCCTAGGATTTGTACTTTCATCAGTTATTTGGAAATCTCTGCAAGAGAGCTCACCAAACTACAAATCCCAGAATACCATGGGATGCAACCATGGCAGTGCAGTCAAAGTGTGATGATGGTGTAAGGCGAAAGAGACTTAAGTATCATCGGTCTAGAAACCATTTCTCAAAACACTTCAATATCAAATGGAGGCAGGGAATCTTTCTCCAAAACAGAGATCTCCTTTTGCTGGAAAGCTTGGTTCTCCTCCCAATCTCAGGGAAAAAAAATAAAATAAGTAGTAATTTTAAAGAACTGAAAAACACAAAGCATCTTTGAAAACAATATACAGAAACAATAATGCGAAGCCCCTGCTCCCATAAATACGAGAATAAAATGACTCCCTTTCTGCTGTGCGCTCTCTTTATGCAAAGAGATGGGAAAGATGGATTGCATCTCAATAAAATAGTTGTTTTCAATAGCTTATCATAATGAAAAATATTACAGCATGGGGATATCATAGTAAAGATAATTTCCATTTCCTGTATGAATGTTCAGCAATGAATAAACTATTTAATCACATCTTGATAACACAGAAAGAGGCTCCTTTTAGCTCATCACGTTGCAATTTGTCACTTGCCATTGCCAATGTTCTTTCCTAATTTTTCACCATCTACATGAGGTTGAAATTATGGCCGTAGGGCCATCAAGGCTTTCATTAATATCTTGCACATCTTGGTCTTATGTCAAATGGTTTCTCATCAAGCGATGGGGACTGTGATCCCAAATGCAGAGGTGCTATCTTCTCCATTTCACGTCTTACATTCTTGCGAGAAGTTGGAAACATTTCGGAAAACAATTATGAAGACTCCACCAACCAACCAGATCAACGACTGCATTGTGTTTTCATTATCGTGGTATATGCCCTCCTTTCCCAAATGAGAACATTTTACAGAGATGACCCAAACCCGGATGTTTAGGAACATCCAATCAAGTTTCCAGTACATACTTTTTACTCTTTTAGCCAATTCTGCTGTGTCAGCTTGGCAGTTTGTTTAATATGTTTCTCTCCTGTTGAAATTGTTTGATTTTTTTTTAATCTGGAACTATTTTATCTGGAACTGTTTATTTTATCTGGAACTATTTATTTAAAATAGTTCCAGATAAATGTTTACATTGTTTTAATTGTTTGGACAACAGATCTCACAACAGATTGGCAAAATAAATAAATAAATAATCATTCTCAAAACAGTATGAAAATACACCTTTAAAACTGTACGTGTGTTGCATGCAAGTTCCTGAAAAATATATCTTTTGTCTGCATTAATGAAGATAGCATGGTGTGCTCATTTCACCCCAGAAGACCAAGGTTCAAAATCCTACTCAGCCATGGAAGCCCAATGAGTGACCTTGGACGAGCCGCACACTCTCAGCCTCTGAGGAAGGCAATGGCAAACTCTTCCTGAAAAGAAATTTGCCAAGAAAACCCTGTGACAGATTTGCCTTAGTACGGCTTTAAGATGGAAATTACTTGAAATCACACAACAATAGCCATTTCCACACTACATTGGCCGTTTCCACACTAGACTGTTATAGTGCTATCATTCCACTTTCAACCTCCTGTGGAATTCTGGGGTTTGTAGTTTCCCGAAGCCAAAGAGCTCTCTGGCTGAGGATTCGAAAAGTCCCTCCCCAAACTGCAAACCCCAGGATTCCATAGGAGGTTGAAAGTGGAATGGTAGCGCTATAACGGTCTAGTGCGGAAATGGTCATTGTTACAGTGCTGTTATTCCACTTTCAACCTCCTGTGGAATTCTGGGGTTTGTAGTTTACTGAGGCCAAAGAGCTCTCTGGCTGAGAATTATAATTCCCCTCCCTAAACTGCAAATCCCAGGTTTCCATAGGTTGTTGAAAGTGGAATAATAGCACAAGAACAGTGTAGTGTGGAAATGGCCAATCATGCCACCCAACAATGCATTAATGAACAAAGAACTATGTGATTTAAAGAACAGCTGTGTTTAGACAGTTGTATACATTCGAGAAGTGATTATCAGGTTGGTCAAGTCCAAAATGTGAACCAAATGAAAATTTCCAACATCCCTATGAACCACTGACCGTTGGATGTCTCCTAAACTTTAACATATTTTGGTTTTGCTCAACCTCTCAGGAGCCGGGGGGCAGGGGGAGGCAGGGTTGGAATCTATCATAGATAAAATATATAGCTCTTAAAGCGTAACAATGTAAAATCATGGCCTAATTATTTGCTAATTCTTTTGCTATTTATCGCCCAAGCTTTAATAATGACGAAGTCATTTAGTTTTAATGGAGATGTCATAAGAACTTCAATAGGATTTCCTCTACAATTTATCATTCATTATCAAGTCGTTATTAGAAAAAGCGGTTCGTTCTAATGTTTAGAGCGGCTATAAAGCAAGGGTTATATTTATTAAGTGGTAGAGCTTAGATTTTTATCTTTAGAGGTGAAATAAAGTTACAGTGAAGGACATTCCTTGGATTTTGAGGTTTTATGTCATTCTACCAGTGGTGAAATGAAACACCGAATGGGCGCCTACCACTGAGACAGATGAAATTACCTGTTTCATTGTTTATTACATGCATTTTATTTTCAAGCACAAACTTGTGCCATTCCAATTTGATTTGCCCCTTTAGAAGGTCTATGTAAAAAATTCTATTCATTTTCATGCACATTTCCACTAATGTTTGCTATTTATACTAGAGATGCAAAGGATATTTGGAAATATTTAAAAAAATATTGAAACATGTTTTCCAAGTGTTCAAAAACTTGATTAGAAGTATCCTGGCCTGACAAGAATCACTGAAGTTCAGGACTTATTCTGGGCAAAGTTTGCATGAGGTCATTTTGCATAGAAAACAGTCTTTCCTATACAGGGAACAATCTGTATGGAGAATGATATTCCTGTGTAGAAATAGTTCCTGTGCAAAGAATGTTGATTCCTGCATAAAAAAAACTGAATTTTGCACAAACCAAATTTTGCACAGAATAAATCCCAGATTGCAAATACGAGTCAAAAACTGTGCGGTTTTCCAAGACTTACTTGAAACTAAAAGAAAATGGTTGAAATTACTCGTAGCTTCTTTGAACTATTTGCCTCAATCCTATTGGCTGTTCTCTGCATGAATAGTCCCATTATATCATCAGTGAGAACATCACTGAGAACCACCTGGCCCCTCCCGAAAGTGCAAATCCCAGGATTCCATAGGAGGTTGAAAGTGGAATCATCGCACTATAAGAGTGTCATGCGGAAAGGGTCTGAGTGGTAAATCAACATATAAATATGTCTCTGACGCAAAGGAACTACCTTAGTTGAGACTTACAGAAGGATTCAGGATTGAGCACACTTGAAATTGTGATTTCTCTCATTCTGCTGTATTATGGAAAGGGGGAAGAATAGCATCTCTCTCTGTGGCTCTCTCCACACCTTACCTGCCTCTGGTATCATTCTAGTGTCATCTTGGCAGTGGCTTTGCTAGGATGTGAGCACGGATGTCAATGCTCTCTTCTGCACTGGCTGGCTCCCTGCTGGAAGAAGCATGACGGACATGTGTTCCTGCATGGCAGGGGGTTGGACTGGATGGCCCCTGGGGTCTCTTCCAACTCTACAGTTCTATGATTCTATGATTCTATGACATGCCTCTTCCTTCTGCGGCACAGCCAGGCACTTTCCCAGGTTGCATTGGGCAGGAAACACCTCTATCAGCTGCTGTGAGTGATGGGGATCTGTTCTCCTGTCTCCTAAGATACAATAGACTAACATACTCAACTTTCTTCTGCGAGTAAGTCTGCAGTGCAAGGAGGAGTTGCCAGAGGGATCCTGCTTCCGACCTGAGCTTGTTCACAGAAGAAAGGTGTAAACATCAGTCTGCTGTGCCCTGATTGACAGGAAAACAAACCCCGATTGCTTGCTTTGGCTGCACAGTAAGTCAGTATTGTGGGACTTCTATAATCCCTATATATTCCCTACATTATTGAATATGTAAGGACCATAAATATGAATCAGTTATGAATGTGTAACTGTTGGTTGTGCATTTGTTACTGTGACTGGGAATCCCAGTTCTAATTTATATGTACATGGAGTTTAGCAGAAACAGTTTTCAAGACAGTCGTACTTCTTCGGCAAGTGACACCAATACATTTCCTTCCCTTTTCTTTCTTTTCTAAGTGTTGTGGGTCTCATTACAAATGCCTTGCTGAACATATCTATAACCTTGATAACTCCATTCACTGTGTTTGTAATGGCCCCGTGAACAGTTATAGCATAACAATAACCGCAGCGCACATCAATATTGCACGAGGTGTCTATTGTTACTTATTTATCATTTATAACATAGGCACCAAAAGCATTCCTGAATATTTATTAAACATTTATAGATAATTTTATGTTACTACTAGCCTGTGATATAAATGCATTATTCATGGCATTGTGAATCATTGATAGATGACCCTTAAAGTACAGAAAGGCCAACAAGGGGCTTTCAGACCACAGTGCTTGAAGATGTACTGTCTAATTGAGCCCTGCTTGAACTTCCTGTTTCAAAGTGAGAAGTTATTTTGCTTCATTTAGGCTGTGTTAAGAACACTTTTAGACAAGTTATGGGGAAAGGCATAGGGTGGAGTAGCAAAGTAAAAAGGTCCCTCTGCTGTCTACTTCCTCCTAAATTGGAGACAAGTAACCGACAAACCTAAGCTCCAATATGCCCCCAGTAGACTAAGCTCCTATCCTAAGGATGTCAACCAATGTAAGACAAGCCAAGCAACGTCAAGCAAAATCTCCACAAGCAGTTAGTTATGGGCATCTGATGTTCATCTGGCATGCATACATCACATTTCATTTTATAAAACAGGCTACTAAAGAACATGGAGATGCAGCATTTGATAGAATATGTCTGACCTCCAAACCCTGGACAAAATCATATTCCTTTCCTAGTCAAGGAGGAGTCCATGGGGAGAACTAGGCAAGCAGAGAATGCAAAGAAGCAGAACCATGGGCAGTTCTAAATGGAGGCTGGGGAAATTTGGGCTAGAGATGACCCTACCCCCAAAGGGAATGGAGAGGAAGAAGAAGAATTAGAGTTCAGAGATGGAATCAGAACCACAGACAGCTCTGAGTGAGGCTTCAGCTTTGGAAATAGACTCTCAAGAGCAGCAAAGTGAGATGTTGCGCCAGCAAAAGTCAGGAGCCATCAGAGACTTTAAAAATAACCCTACT